>LUGF01011263.1:5749-21763 GCA_001625245.1 Calycopis cecrops
TATCTCCTTTCTCTCTCGACAAAACTCGTTCTTTATAAGATCAATTAAATTATTATTTGACTTAGACGATAGTCTTGAGTTGCATTTTTACCATTCCTCCCCGAATGCATTCAGAAAAACTATTTCTAGACATTGGTTTGCTGCGAAATCGTATATTATTATTAAGATAATAATTGTTATTTTTTTGTCTTTTGTTACTTGTTTTTAAATTGTTAACCTTTTTAACCTAAATATTTCAAATTTATCTCTTCATTTATTTTTGTATGATAAATTTTACAACAAGAACTTTAGATTCAACATGCGGAAAAGTGTAATTGGTGTTTAGAACTTTTTATAGTTTGTAAGTTAGTCTTTGTAATCAAAACATTGTATTTTTTCCTAATAAAGCAAAATATAATAAATAAATAAAATAAAGACGAGGCATTAGTTTAGAGGTAAGTATGTTCATTGTTCAACCACAGATGTGAGGTGTCCGGTTCGAATCCCAGATCAGACCAAAAAGTGTTATTGACCTACAGAATACTTGAGTGCAAAAAATATATCCATAGAGATGGCTAACTTAGTCAAAATTCAGTGAAAGCCCGCGGATTCACCAGCGTACATTTCGATATCGTGAAAAATCATCCCATGGCATCCCATAGGAACATTCTTTCAGGATAAAAACTATCCTATGTGTTAATCTAAGTTACCCTCTATGTATGTGCCAAATTTCATGAAAATCAGTTCAGTAGTTTTTGCGTGCAGGAGTAACAAACAAACAAACAAACAAACATACAAACTTTCGCATTTATAATATTAATAAGATTTTGAAGTAGAAATTATTAAATCAACGCTTTAATCTCAGAATCTACTTGTTAAAAAACCTTTCAGTATTAGAAAGCCTACTGATTAAGGAAGGATATAGGCTAGATGATGAATGTTCAAGATTGAACGAGATATAAAAACCGGCCAAGTGCGAGTTGGACTAGCAAACTTAGGGTTCCGTACAAACAAAAAGTATAGGGCGATATTTTTTACTAGAAAACAAAATATCTTGACTTTTCATAATATTTGTATGAACGACAAAGTTGTATTTACGTTTTTTGAAAATGTTTTATTTCACAAAAATTAATAATAATATCTTGCTCAAACCAATTTTCGTTGATAGTTTTCATTGATATCTACAAATTAAACAATTGATTTGGATGAAAAATGGTTTTAGTAACCTTAATGTAATTTTTAAAGACCTTATTCATCGACACCCCTCACATATAGGTAGAATGAATAAAAATATGTTTAAATTCAGTTCTATGTATGGAGTGCCCCAGCCCCCCTTTATTTTTTAATGTATCTATTTTTATTCAAAATTCGAATAGCGGTTTACAAAATACATTAAATTATAACGCTTCAACTACTAAGGCCTGATAGTTTCGACAAAAAAGGCAGTGACATAAGGACGGACAGACATACACGACGAATTTGTAAGGGTTCCGTTGTTTGCCATTTGACTACGGAATCCAAAAACGCAATATATCATTAAATTATCATACTCAAACAACAATATAATCAAATAAAATAGAGCCTAATTTTTTGTAACGCCAAATAAGACGTTTATAGCCTAAATTGAGACAACTAACTGTTGTTGATTATAACGGTCATACATAATATCAATGATATTTAATTTACACTTATTTTAATATTACAAAGAGGTATCGGGTGTAATATAATCTCTCTAATACATCATCTCTAATTCATCTCCAAGCGATACGTGATCAGTGTCACAGTGTCACGTATCGCTTGGAGATAAAAATAAATTGTAAAACATGTTCCATTACAACGGCCAATCCACGCCGGAATTAATTATGAAAAACAAGTACCCACAACTCAAAATTATTGATTAGTCGTGGTTGTCACGTTACTTGATTAAAATCCTGATTTTTGTTGGTTTTACACAACCAAAAATTATATAAAAATAATATGAGTTCAAATTAAAATTTTATAAAAGGTAACTTTTGGTAAAGTTGTATTTGCTTATTTGCTCACAGTACTGGTAGTCTAAATATGTAATTATTATGCAAATTTGTTACGATTTTGGTTTATATAGTACAGTTTTAAAATTGTAATCGATAGATATTCACGGAATATTGATGTTAGTTAGTTCTAAAAACCTTTTTTACGCACAGAATTCATAAATTAAATCATGTCGTTCGCAAAGTGTAGTGTAAGTAAAACGTGCAAGAAATTTACACATATCCAAGTTAATATAACAAAAATTAACGACATTAAAAAATAAAAAGACAAAAGGGCAACGTCTATTTAAACTTAAAAAGTTGAGAAGGACTCCTTGGACAATGGACGTGTTGTCTCGATTCTGTAGCTGTAATGCGCCTGGACCTACCTTTTACCTATATAATTTTTATATAAATTGACACTTACAGTATACGCCTGCAAAAGTAATGACACCAAAAACAGTGCCGTGGTCCGAAGCTGCATTATATTACCTGCAAAAAATAAAGATTTCAAATGTTTTTTTTTGAAGTTGAAATAATTAAAAGGTAAATTAGGGCCATTTTTGCCAAACTTTTTAAAACAATGATAATATTAAAATAATATGTTTAAATTGAAAAAAAGAAAATATTTTAATAGGTATAGGTATAAAAGTTTTGATGATTAAATAGGTACAGTCGAGCACAGATTTTCACACCAAATTTGAATGTGAATACACCATAAAATTAGTTTACTACTACTACTAATCCACCAGTAGGTACCTACTCAATAGGTATGACTGTAAAAAAACTCTAACACGTAAAGCCCTGTAAGTTGATTTCGTCGTCGAAGATATTTTTGAAGCAGTCTTCTATCATGAAGATTCTGAGGATCTAGATGTTTTGACCCCGTCTCACTTTTTGGCGAGCGGCGCCAATCTAACAATTTATGACACAGAAATCGACCTTAGAACACAGTGACACTTGACGCAAAAATGAATCAAGATGTATTGGCCAGACTGAATACCTTTTTTTTTGGTAACGCAGGGGAATACCTTTCCGTACGCTACCCAGGAGCCCGGGTGAGTCAACCGGGTACAGTGTCGGGCTCGACAACTGGGTTGCCCCTAAACTTCCGCGGGTGCCTTCAGCCGCTATAATTGGAGGGCCCCGGATCTACAAGCAACAGGGCCCCTCCAGCGACAGGCTGGCCTCGGTGAAAGGCCAGACATCTCGTTGGGGACTGTCCGGCTGCCTTTGAACAGTCCTTACTCCAACGTTCGTACCGTGCAATGAGGTCAGGTTCCCATCCTGACCCTGGTCCCAATGCTCCAACTGAGCACGCCACGCCAGTGGTCCTAATCCACGCCGCCATCTGTTAACTTCAGAGGGAAAGACCGCCATCCATTGGCCAACCATCAACGGCCGCAGAGGACAGGGAGACTCTTTCTTTGCAGCCCCATCGCAACGGAAACAACACAACGAAATACCTCTTCTCCCAAGAGCCCTCCTCCATGGACGTATCTAGAGCGAGCTCTGGCTAAGCCCACACGGAGCGTCCTCTCCTGGGATCCCTCTTGGCTTCACAGCGCAAGTCACGGTAACTAAGCCGCCTCATCACGACAAGGTAGAGATCCATCGAGGAGGTAGACTGAATGTCTGTCACAGCTTTCTAAGAGGTCTAAATGGCAGCAGCATCAAAAAGATCGCAATCTCAACAACACCGTTATTATAAGGCACGACAACCTTGCACCAGGAAAGTAGAGGTCGCGTAATAACGTTTCATCCTGGAACGTTATAGCCACATAAGATTCGTCACATTTTATAACTAAAAACGGACTCTTAAAACGTCCAATTATAAAATCATCCTACCAACAAATAATATAACGCTTAGAAATAAATTTAAAGACTACGGTATACTGACTATTTACTCTCAATACATTTTGGATAATGTCTTGTATGTAAGAAAGAACTTAATTAAATTTATTACGAAACATGATAATTGCAATAGGAATACAAGAAAGAGGCACAAATTAGATTTACCATTTCATAGACTTAGTAAAGTAAAGAATTCCTTTCGAGGGAAATGCATACGCTTTTTTAATAGGATCCCAGAAAACGTCCAAAAACTTACGATTAATAAATTTAAAAAAGTTTTTAAAGAGTATATTACATATACTATAAGGTAACAGATTTCATGACAGATACCACATCTTCGGAATAGTACCCTCTTCCCAGGCTGTTTCTGTGCCATAATTATTGTAAATTGATAAATTGTATATCATTTACAATATGCAAATGTATTTGTATTTTCATATTTTTTCTCTTCTCTTCTGTCTTCTTTATTTATCTTCTGCTGATTTGCCCCCTATTCTATTAAAGATGCTATAAATAATACTTACAATTTTGATGTGTGCTCTTCAGTTTTATTTAGATATAACTAATTGTTCGATCGTGTTATTTTTTACTGCCGCTACTGCGGTCGCGAGCGCCGATGCCGGCTATACGGTAAACACTAAGTACATTCGGAAAGCCTGCCATTGTCTTGATGTTATTAACTGATTATTCTGGCCTCAATAATACAATTGTCGTCCAAAATATATTGAAATACAATTATTTTCATAATTTACTAGCTTTAGCTCACAGCTTCGTCTGCGTGAATTTCGGACTTGGTCGGCCAAAAATGGAGGTTCTCAATTCTTCCGAAAGATAGATCAACATCACAGCTCCTCCTCCGTAGATGATAGTGTGATAATATGTAGCCTATACGATGACCCGAGCTGTCAGTAATATTCATGCAAAATTTTAAGTAAATTCAAGCAGTACTTTCAAGCAGTGCTTTATATCGACACGTACCTACAGCGAACGGCAACCTCGTAGTCGGCGATCAGCTGCGATACAGCGTGGACAAAGTGAGAAAAAACTTCCTGTGGCTAATTTATTGCTCCGATTGATCTGATTTTTGTTGTGTACCCTGAAAATAATACACTAAATATGTGGTTTCATTTAATGCCTCTCGCTTGTATCAACCTTGTAAATTACGACAATTAAAATATGTGATGTATTATGAATTCTCCTGTTTTTGACTATTTTGGATGGGAAGAAAATATAGAACATCCATTTTTTGTTTATTATCTTTGATATTGTACAGAAAAATCACAGGAAAAAGCTAGTTTCGATAGCTTATATGCCATTTATGTATGGCTATATAAATACAAAATCCGTTTAGTATTATTGAAGTTATTGAGTAAAGTGTGACTATACATGAATGGATGGACGCTTTCTCATTTATAATATTAGTATAGACTAGTCACCGGCCATTGACACTATGTCTTTATAGGTCGGCTGCTGGCCTATGTCTTTATAGGTCGGCTGCTGGACTAAATCCATATAACTTGGCTGCTGGATTATGTCTTTATAGGTCGGCTGCTGGACTATGTCTTTATAAGTCGGCTGCTGGACTATGTCTTTATAGGTCAGCTGCTAGACTATGTCTTTATAGGTCGGCTTCTGGACTATGGCCAGCAGCCGACCAGATCAACCATTCAAAGCATTAATCAAAAAAATACCGATATTCTTTGATTATATACACTAGATACCGTGATAATCGCACGAAAGCGCTGCAAAAAATATCTACCATATATGGTAGATAAGTTCGTAGCTTAAGTCAAGTTCGTAGCTTAAGTCAGTGTCACCTGGAACGTCACGAGGAAATGTACTCGCAAAAAAATAATAAATATATCGGTTTGTTCTATCCAACTTAGTCATAACCATTGAGGAAAACCTAACAACAAGAGAAAAGGTAAAGGAAGATCACTTTCCATCGATACGTTTTGCAATTGACTTATTTATTATTAAGAAAATACGAACATTAATTTCACAATTTACTTGATTAGAGAAATAGAACGGTGTTGTCACTAGAAAAACAGGGTAATTTTCCAAAACTGAAGTGAAGTTTAGTCCGAAGAATAAAATATTACTATCAGGTAGGATCAACATATGGGCTACATATTATCACGCTATAACCTACGGGGAGGAGCTGTGAATCTTTCATTCAGAAGAATTGAGAACCTCCATTTTTAAAGTCTAAAATCCTAAGTCTAAAAAAAAAATAAAAGGTGAAGCTGTAGGTGAAAGCTAGTCAAGAATATAATAGCTTCGGGTTTTGCGGATGTCTATGTGCGGCGGTTTAAAAAAAAATGAAATGTATCTCTTTACTCGCCAATATATTTCTGTTTATTTCTACATTTTGCTGCTGCTTGCGATGAGTCAATAAATAAAATTAAATCAAATTGCTACTACTTTTGAGTTCCATGAACCAAAGATTATTGTAAAATCCCTTGAACTGTTTTGCATTCAGGTGATCGTCCTAAGCTCTATAGGTACATGGGAACTGCACCAATAAAGATTTCTATATGATCTTGCCTTGAGCGACACGTTGTTAAATATTTATATAATAAAAACAATATGTAAATGTGGGGTAATTATTTTATGCTGTTGGTATCCCTTTCCAAGCACACATTGAAATATTTAAAACAATCTGTACATAACCGTCCCGCACACATTGTGCGATAAATGAGACGTTTTCTTTGTGAGGTTTATTTGAAATGCTGCATCTAGACGCGTATTAGCCGATATTGATATATCAATATCGAATGAAATTTACGTGAGACAAAATCTAGGTTCATTTAAAAGGTTTCGTAGTGTCTTTTTAATTTGTACATGTCATATTGTCATCTCCATCCGTACAGCTTAGCTATTCCTGATAATGGCTAGGTTTGTAACATAATTATTAAACAGTAATCTAAGTTTTTTTGCAAATACTTGACACTAAAGACACAACAATGCAGGGGATGAAGAGGAAGATGATTAAAGAAGTTTTTATATGAGTTTTTTTCTTTTTACGAGAGCAGATTTACGAGTCTAACCTTCGCCGTGGCAGTGATAGCGTTATTTAATATAGTTGTTTATTAGATAGATCTAGTATCTATCTGGTGCCCGCGACTTCGTTCGCATGGCGTAGTTCTCTTATGATCAAAGTAAGTATCAATAGATATCAATGATAAAGGCAACATGAAGTTAGCCGTGGGATAAACAATCTGTTCTTAGGTCTACTCCAGCAGTTTTCAACGTTTTCCCTGTGTATTATTTATCGTCATTACAAACAGATGAATTTCAAATTCGGCAGAGATGAAGATAATTATTTTTTTAATATGAAAAAGATACGCAGAAAAATAATATTTATATAACATATATTATTCAGAAATTCATTTATTTATTACATTAAACAATAAACACTAAGGCACGCACACAATGTTTACGCATAAACCGTAATGTTTTCTATGTACTACGTTTCGTAGTGACTATTTATAAGAACTAAAGACGTTATTAATTTTAGTTGTTATTTCCAAGAAGGTTTTCTTTAAATATACATTAGCAAACTATATACTAAGTCGAATTTATTTTTTTTTGTAATTGAGATAGAATTTCAATCTGAGCCGATTACTAGTTTTTCAATCAGATACTTTTACTTTTATGTGGGGTTCGAAGTCAATCCGGGTGCATGACCTAATGGAAAAGCCCGCTGCATTACAAACAAATTGCAACCTAACAAATTACTACCCAGTCCCCTCAACGATCATATTTAATTAAAGCAATAAAGTCACTAATATTTTGCAAAAATCTAAAAGGCTACATTAATATTAATTATATTGATCTTCTTTGTATTTCAGAGCGAGACTTTTGTCAGTGCAAAATGTGATTAATTTTTTGCCTGGGTATATATTTTATTCCCGGATATATCTGAAAATAACATGTTTAAAAACTGCAGCCAAAACATAGCTGCAATAAATTTCAAAATATAAGACCATTGTCGCTTTGTTATTTTAATAAACAAAACGTTTATGTTTGCTGGTGAGAATTGTAAAAGAAGCACAAAGAATGTGCAATTTAAAAGAAAATACATTAAAATATTAATAAACAGTATAGTTTGCATTGAAGTAGAATAAATGGTCATAACATAGTTTAGGCCACTGTTGCATTAGGATAGAATCGGGCTGGAATAACCGACGAGAAACTTCTCGCTCGTTTGAAAGTTCGCAACGCGCCTGCGTAATCATAACTTTGAGGATATTAATTTCGTTCGTTTGTACTCCTATGCTACAAAACAATATAAATTAAATAAAATTAAGTTAATATTTATTTTCACGTAGCGATATACATAATATATAGAATAGAATAGAATAGAATAGAATAATATTTATTTAGAAAAAATGACACTGCTATAACACACATCTAAGGCACATACATTAAATAGGGTAGTAAAGTAAATACAAGCAAAATGAAAATAAAAAAAAGAGAATAAATATAGAAACTTAAATAATTAATACATTAACAACACAGGTACACATAACAATAATGCACAACAGTGTAACTATTTCTAAAATTTCGACCACTCAGTTGTGTGGTTGTGATATAGCCCACTAGGGAATACCACGACCCTGATCGTATGTGGTCCCCACGTCAGGTGCAAGTGTGAACAAAACGGCTAGTATGTCTGCTAAGTATCATGATTTGGTAGCAAGTGTGTTACATATTATACAATCTTAATAAATAAAGAAACTAGATACTAGAAGGTATTAAAGTTGTTTACTTGGGAGTGATGATATGAGCCGTGCTGAGTAATTAAGATTGGAAAGGAATGAACACTTCCGCCATTATACGCCTTAGGAAACGATCTGGTGAGTAAATCATAATTATGCATAATATGCATATTTATCAAAAACACAGAGGTAAATCGATAAGTAAATGACCCAAAACTGTATGCACTTTAACTCATCACTTATGTACTGATAGATTAGTAACAGTAAGTATTTACACAGTGTTACAGTATTTACACTATTTGTGATGAGTTACTTGATATGTCACATAATAATGATGAATGATTTGACATTTATCCGTCCAACGGTCTTCTGACTGTCCAGCGTGACCACAAATGTGACATGACTGTCACGTCTGAAGTCAAAGTGACGATATTGAATAGGCATTTTTGTGTAAGACTGTTGTAAATGTGCAACTAAATCAAAGTACAGTGGAAAAACTACAAGGCATATTTATAATAATAATAATATCTGTGGATTTAACACACCACGTTAGCCTAGCAGCGTGTTAAGTACCGTAAGGACTTGTGTTACGGATGTTGTTAAAAAATTAAGAAATTTTATATATTTAAGATTTTTATCATAGAAATACATATAACACATAGATAAACATCCATGACCTAGGCGGGATTCGAACCCGCGACCCCTGGCCTCCTGCGCCAGCCCGGTCGCCAAATATCGTCGTTATAAGGAAGAACTTGTGTTAACTGTTGCTAAACAACGGAAATATGTTTAAAATATTTTATATTTTTTTTTCATAGACATATATTCATAATATACATATTATCTGTGACCTCCTCGAGAAGTCTTCCAGCTGTTCCTCCGAATCAGCATCTCGGTGGCGTGGATTGGGACGACTTGTTTCACACAGAGTTTGGAGTCCTAGGGCTAGGAGTCAGGGTGGGAACTTGACCCCATTGCGTGATTTCGATTGCAGTTAAGAGGCAGCTGGAGAGTCCCCAAGGTGGGAGAAGTTTGGCCTTTTGGACGAGGCCAATCTGTAACTGGAGGGATCAGGTTGCCTGCAGATCCGGGACCTTCCAATTATAGCGGCTGAAGGCACCCGTAGGAGTTTCTTCGGTATTGCACACACATGTGTCCAGTCCGACTCCAGAGGGGCCACCCGGGCTCCTTTTTTAGATATCATACGTAAATAATATATTATTCTCCTAAAAAAAGGTGTCAATACTATTCAATTAACGATAATTTATGATAACAAAATTTATAAAAACAATAAACCTATTTAACATTATTGTTAGATAACAATGCATTGAAGATGAAACAAAGGCGAGTGTATCTGAATAAGATTATATGCGTTTTATCTCTAAATGATAGTTATACGAAAAGTATGTATTTATGTAAAATAGTTGTTTATGATACAAAAATATGAAAATCTTCTCTTCTTCACATAGAAAACTAACGAGCAGTCAACAGTCGCGTCTTGATTTGTGAGTTTCCTGTGGCCCTTGGGGGAGATGTATGTGTGTAACACAGGATATCTTGGCGCATTTTGGGTATCGACAATTCACAAAAATCTTAAACGGTTCTCTTATTAATTGCCTCTTTGTTATAATAGAATATAGAGATAATTTAACAACCATGTTTGCAATGTTAGGAGCACAATAGGTATGTTTTCGCAGTCGTTTTGGAAAGATCCGCTGCTTAAATGGTGTTACAGTCTATAACCCTTTTGGTACTTACCTAACATATTCGTACCGAACACTATATAATAGTCCTCCTTAATTTCCTTAAACTTTTATATATCTAGGTATATTATCTTTGATCTAATATAACTTTGGTATATGCCTGTTACCTCTTATACAACGCTGTACAATCTACACTGTTAAATATACTCAAAGATACGAAATTTTGAGAAATATAAATTTTCAGGTGCTATTGATAATTTGTGATGAATGAAGATCTGTCTTCTCAGTCTATCTGTGATAGTGGTTGCTGTAAAGCTTCTGAATCGTCGGGCTTGTTATATAATTTTATAAACCGCAATAAATAAAAAGCTTAAAGTGAATAAAATATAAGTAAAAAAAATAATAAAATCCGTTAAACTTAAAGTAAGTATTTTAATGAGTAATATTCGTGTAACTAAAGACATTACATTGACGAAGCTTAAATTATATTTTGTATACTTCAGATAAATGTGATGAATTATATTATTAGACATTGCAGAACGTTGACTTATTTGATTTGATTGATGATTTTAATTGCATAGAAAACGCAGGGCACGGCTAGTGTAATTATAAATGTTAAATAAATATCTGTTTGTGGCGGTCATCTGTAGTACAATAAAAAAACACACACTATTTCGATGATACGGAAAATAGGTTTGTAGTTATTAAAAAGAACGATATAGGTACCCCTTTTCGTTAGAATCCAGTTTCCTGAACCGATTTGCTTTAAACATTTCTTGTCAAAAAATTAGTAAGTGCAAAAAGACCATTGGAACATAATACCGGCACAGTAATAAAACTTGCTTGTGAGTTTCGAGTGAGCCTTTTGAGAAGAGAAGGGGAAGAAGGTGACACATCTGCATAAAATAAACTGCTGGCTATGGGCGTCAGTAGTTTTGTCTTCTGACAGCTTGTTTGCTCGATTTTACTACATATTATATAAAACAAAAGTTCATAGGTTTCTATAAAACAAACAAGTAACGGTGTATACTCAATGTCAAGTATATTTCCAATTGAGTGAATACTGCTACTTTATATTATAGATATATTATCATATTTATTGCGGTTTTTGAGAATCCGGTAACTCTTTGGGGGATATGGTGAAATAGTGTATAGCAACTGAGCAAACCTTTAAGCACGCAGATATTGGTAAGCGACGGTAAAAAAAGGCTTTGATTGCTAATTTGTCACTCTAAGCTACAAAAATACGTTTAAAAAAATCAATTGTTCAAAATATTTTTTTTTGTTTTTGTTATGTCATAACGGGTGTCCCAAAATTAACGCAAGAATTGAATTTGTCGCCATATGTGCCGTAATGTGTTTTACATATTTATGCAAAATAGTCATGAAAAATGTCGACAAACGAATGCGTATGATGCAAAGCCGTGGAGGCTAATTGCCTGATGTGTTATTTCATAAATAACACACACTACTCTATGTACTTTACGATCCAATAAAAAAAAAAATTCAAATTTTGCGTGAATTTTGGGACATCTATTATTTCTCTTTTGTAAGTTTTTTACTACTTGTGTCCACTATTTGCCTCTCTCAATGTAAATACGTAGAACTATACTAATTATTATTACTCGTCAACATAGCACTGGAGCTATTACTCTTGACTTATAGAGTATTATAGAAGTATTGCCGTTAGATAACAAACAAGAGTATTATTAAATATTAATCGAGATCTAGGAATGTCCTAAATGACCATTCAGCGAATACACTCGATATTTAAACATTATTATTACTCATCTGCCAACTATCGGTCGTCCTTTTTGACAACTTTCATGTCTATATTATATTGTGAGTATTATAAAACTTTGGTGTCACCTTATTTCAGGTTAGCTTATTCCTTTCTGAAACAGCTTTTATTCAGTAGGATAGTAATTTAATCTGTAGGATTTTTGTAAATCTCAATTTCAGGAGGAAAACCCATAGAGCGCATCTAGTATGCTTCAGTAAATAACATCAGATGATGGCGATCATAACAATTAAATCTAAAATAAATATCGATATTAAACCTCATGAAGAAAAATGCTGTGAAATAAAATATCTTTTAGTGCTTTAATTTGAAATTTAAATTTTGCAGAATATCAAAGAATAGATTATTTTAATTAAATTCCGATTCCTCAGTTCAAGAGACCATTGTTCAATTAAAACTGCAAGAGAAACTGAAATCTCATAATTTTCAGGAAATTTTAGTGACAATATAATTTTAGGCCTTAACTTTTCATTTGATGGTCTAATCACTTTATTTTTATAACTATAGTAGAACCTAATAGATACCGTTTGATAGGAAGGAGCAAAAAAAATATGGAGTATAGATCGCACTTCAGTATGGTACTAATAAATTATTCGAGACAACAAGCTACGTGTAGTAAGAGGTAGTGTCACACTGCATGCATGCATGTAGCAGAATTGGGCCAGCATGACCGGGGAGGTACCTCTCGCTTACACAAGACCGGTGGGCAGCGTAAAGTGACAGCTCTTCGTGCGGTGTGTAAGTAGCCGGTGGCCTATTGAGGGCGGAGGAGGAAGGGGGCAACGCATCTGTAGAATCTCGTTCATAGCAGTCACCCATCCTGTCCCTGCTATGTTGGCCGACAGACTTGACTGTTTCTACTTGAATCACTGTAGGTCGGTACATCAAGTCAAGTGGTCAAGTGGGAACAGTCAGGTCTTAATAAATAAATTGTTGTATTTTAATGTTATTATTATTATTATTATTATATTTGCCAACAGTTTAAGTTTCATACTGACAATATGGGCGTTTTGTTGCCCGGTGCTAAAAGCATAAATAAATAAATAAAATAGCATTTTTCTTCATAAAGTTTAATATCGATATTTATTTTAGATTTCATTGTCATGATCGCCATCATCTGATATTATTTACTGAAGCATACTAGATGCGCTCTATGGGTTTACCGCCTGAAGTTGAGATTTACAAAAAACCTACAGATTAAATTGCTATCCTACTGAACAAAAGCTGTTTTAGAGATGAAGAACCTAACCAGAAAAAAAGTTTCATAATACTCACATAATATAGACATGAAAGTTATCCATAAAGGATGACCGATAGTTAACAGACGAATAAAAATAATGTTTAAATATCGAGTGTATTCGCTAAATGGACATTAATTAGCACATACCTAGATCTCGATTATTATCTAATGGCAATAGGTACTTTTATAATACTCAATAAGTCAAGAGTACTCTACTACTACAAGTAACTCCAATGCATTGTTGAAGAGTAATAAGTATAGCTCTACCAATTTACAATGAATATGTTTGATAGCAGGTGTTCGACTGTCCTCTTATGATACTCAGTGGACACAGACAATAAATAAAAAAATAAATTATAAATAAATAATTATTTATTGCAAAACTAAAAAAGAAATTCTTACAACGTAAATACACTCTATTAAAGAATGCACAATAGGCAATTAATAATATTAATTTATATAATAATGACTTACAAAAGAGAAAAATGAAATAACAAAAAAATACCTTTGTTGGGATTAAAATAAACAGTTGATTTTTGAACATATTCTTTGTAGCTCATAGTGACAAATTAGTAACCCATTTGAGGGGTACCGATGCCCACCAAGTTGCGCAGGTTCCTTCACCATCCCCCTCGACGGATGTCCACCTTGTCGTGGTGAGGGGGCTTAGTAACCGTGGTTTGAGCCACCACGCTGAACCAAGAGGGATCCCAGGAGGGCACGCTCCGAGCGGGCTTGGCCATGGACCCGCTCTGGATGCGTCCGTGAAGGAGGGGTCGCGGGAGAAGAGGTGTCTCGGTGTATCGTTGCCGTGCACCCTGTCTCCCGCGACCGAACGGGGACGCACCGTTCGATGCGTTGGCTGTGGGGCCGCAGAGAAAAGGCGATGCGATGTGTCGTTGTCGTCCTCCCTATCCTCTGCGGCCGTTTAATCGGGGGAACGCTCCCAGTGGGCCTGGCCGTGGGCCCACTTTGAATGCGTCCACGAATGGTGCGAGGGTTGGAGTTTTCTGGCCTGTGCAGTCAGGAAGGGTCGCGGGAGAAGAGGTGTCTCGGTGTGTTGTTGCCGTGGGCCCTGTCTCCCGAGACCGAACGGGGGCGCACCGTCAGATGCGTTGGCGGTGGGGCCGCAGAGGAAGAGGAGATGCGGTGTGTCGTTGCCGTCCTCCCTGTCCTCTGCGGCAGTTTGATGGTTGGCCCCTGGGTGGCGGTCTCGGGGTTGGGCCGTGTCCTTGTGAATGGGGACCTTGGAAGTAAGGCGCGCCTTGCTGTTGGAGGGAGTTCCCATACTCCACGTGGAGGGGTTGCGGGAGCAGCCAGGCACAGGCGGGTTTGCGGATGAGTGCGAAAGCGTGCCCATGTTACCGTCGTACGGTGCAAGGAGAAAGCACAGTGGGGGTTTAGCAAGTAAGAGGCCGGCATAACTCAGCTGCCACCACGGGCGGCTGAGTATCCATGAGGATTACCCACTAATAAAAAAAGGTTCCTTTACTGTAAAGAATTACCGGCTTCTCACAAACCACACTAGAAACGATAACATATCTGTTAAATATCTGTTATACTCGTATATCTGTTACTACTTACATTCTCATGTAAGCGAGAGGTACCTTCCCAGTCGTGTCAACCGAATACAACATGGTGCTACATTAGATATTTATGTCTACTGATGCAAAAACAAGTTGTCAGCAGTAGTCACTGCTATTAGTAGTTTGCTAGCTAGTTTTTATTTTATCGAGAAATAAAACTAAATAAGTCGATTATGAGTTCAGAACTTTCCAAATAAAGACTGATAGTCGTAAACATCTCGTCTACCTTAGCGTTATAATAACTGATTTAGACAGACACTCGTAGGTAAGTGAAATGCATCATATTATGTTATTTCCACAATAAAAAGATAAACACTACATTTATCCGAAGACATTATTAATGAATATTTATATATTATGTTTAGCGTTATATATGTGTGTTTAGAACTACAGTCTGAAACTGTGGAACTGTCAAACTTATCTTATGTTTAGACGCTCTTTAACTGGAAACAGCAATAAACAGTTCAACAACTTCGGAATAACCCGATACTTAGTAAATATTGCTGGATTTTCCAGCTTTTATCCAGCGTTATAAACATAGATATAATCTAAAGTTCATAGTCCAAATGTAATGAATATTGATCACAATATACAGTGTTCAAAGTTAAGTCAACCTACGACTAGATCCGATAGAGGCGTGTGGTTGATTGTGACTGATTTGTAAAATATAGAAAATCCTAACCTAAACATAACTTTTGTTTAGATATTCGAAATCAATTACATATTACTTTTTATACGAGTATTTTCTATATTTTCTAGATTTGAGGCTATTACATAAGACATTTACTAACTTTTCGGATCAATCACCGAACAATAATGACCATGTCAGCGTAATTGCTACACCGCGCTTTATAGTTTAAATAATTTGTATGCTATTTAAATTAGTACACATTCGGAAACCAATCGCGCGTGATTATTTTTTTTATGGTATAGGGGGGCAAACGAACAGTCTAAGCCATTTTCATGACTACCGACGCCCACAAACATCCGCGTAGAGGATATACAGATCCATTGCCCTCCTTTCTCCTCCTACCCCCATGGGCCATTTCATTTCGATTCATCCTAATCCAATGATCTCATCCCATTGTCTTCATTAGATCTAAGAGAGTTATCCTATA
>LUGF01011361.1:0-35873 GCA_001625245.1 Calycopis cecrops
GCGTGTTTTCGGTACTGAATTAAAAAAAATATTTTTAATTAAAAATAACTTTTTAATTAAAACGAATATAAAAAAAATAAAAATAGTTTTGTTATATAACTAATATATGATCTTTTCATTAACGGCGAAAAAAAAAATAATTCAATAACTCAATTATATATGAATTATCCTTAATATTTAACATTGTAAAAGCTAACATATTGTCTTGGGGCTCAAATAGTAAAAATGAAAATGAACATCACATTTATTTACACAATCTTTAAGTACCTAATGAGTCAGCATCGACAGGAGAGTTTCTAGTTAAAATTAAAATGACCGCGAAAAATTTCTCAAACATCGTTGTAACCTCTTTGTGAGATAATTTACCTTTATTTAGACAAAAATCAGAAAAAAGTCCTACTTTTTCAGTTTCACTACCTATTTATTACGTTCCAAGTTGTTCTTAATTTATTTACTACCTTAGAAGTGAAAATAGAATTATAATTAGTTCTTATTAACTAAAATATTTTACTGAATGCCAATTCTAATGATTAGGATGATTGTAAATTTTATTATTTCTAAATCTCTCAATACGTTTTAAATTACTGGTACACATATAGCATCTTCTTTACGTACTTTGTTTCTTTTGTCAAGATTAGAAATACAGCCACAGTGATCAGAGTTTAGCAGGCTTATGATAACTTTTTCTTTAAGCTACAATATATCTAATCAATATTATGTTTATTATTATTATTACGTTTATACACAATACTAGTTATTTAAAAAAATAAAATATACGTAGGAAATTATACAAGAACATAAATGAATTTTGATACTATATTTTTTGTTTGAAATTTATTTTTGTATTGCCACAAAAGCCCCGTTTTTCAATCAAAAAACAGTTTTGAGACCCGAAGATTATTTCATAACTCACGCATGAAAAATTATGAATCTGTCATTTTCAGTACTTTTGTCCCCCATAAGGGTATTAAAATAATAACAAAAGATAAATAACGCTATGGCTCGGTTGTGCGAGTTTCAATACAACAAAAGGAAACGTAACACTTTTCTGACCCTTTTTGGAATGCCAACAAAGATAACAACCCGTTAAATTGCAGCCTAAAACATTTTAAAACCTTCTACTAATTGAAATTTTCACCAATATTATTGTAGCGAATGAAACTGACCCATATACTTAACTAGTTGTGCCCCGCGGTTTCAACCGCGAAATCCATATAAACTTTAACACCCTATTGCACCCCCTTAGGGGTTGAATTTCTAAAAATCTAGTGGTTTAGGTTGTGCGTTGATAGATGGTTATGTCACGTTTGAGTTTTATATATAGAAGAAGATACGTAATAGCCAGCTTTCTTACTATGTTATTCATGATGACGAATGATTCATGAAAATGTTCAGTTCTGCCCCTGGGTTTATTGCGCAGTGGAAGGAAGGTGGTATACTCAGGGCACAAGTCAGAATGAACTTTGTCTGCGATTACGCAGAGCTAAATTAGATTTAAATAGGTGCAATTACTTGGTGTCTCCGGGGTCCGGCTTAATATATTTGACGGTTATCACATTAACCTATAAAACCTATGGCCATAAATTTCAAGCGTGTAATGAGATATACTTAGCCTTCCGTGAAGCAGCAATCGGCCGACAGATGCATCTGCAGTAAACTTCGTCAAGCGGGTTCTTAATAGTCTTTTATTCAACTTTTAATCAAACACAAATCACTCAAAGTTCAGTTAGTTAGACAATTAATTTACACTCCCGATAATATTAACAGGGAAAACAACACGTAAATTATAGTAGTGATCACAACTCAAGTCTGAATGCGATATTAGTCGTCTGCAATTCAAAGACGCGAGCGATCAATGTAACAATAAAACAAATACAACGATCTCTCAAGAGATTCAACAACAATATAAAATGGCCGCTAACACCAAAATCACCATAGCAACCGCGCGGCAGCGACTGACGCGGCCTCAAGTGCCCAACACCGGTATTACACACTACATGTGGTTCAGAACATTAAACTTTAAACGGTTATTTATATACAAGACATCTGAATATTACATAATGTATGTGATTAATAATATAATATCCCGGAAATTAACATTTGGACACGACACATTCCGCGAAAGTGATGCTTGTATGTTTATTGCACGATTGCATATGAAATTACCCGGTTTTTTTTATCTTTGAATTGGTCTCACTTACGATATCGACGCAAAGTTACAGCTGCCCTGTCGCATTTCGTGCGGTGTCTAAGTAATCGGTGGCCCATGGAGGAAGGAGGAAGAAAAAGAGCAACGCACGAGTATAGCCGTTATGCCGATGTTTGTGGACAACGGTAGTCATAAAAATGGCTTCAACTGGTGGTTTGCTCCCTTACACTATATTTAAAAAATTTATCGTGTTCGGATACCGACTTGTCTTGTGCATTTAAGCGACGTGGAAGTGTATACTTGGCATGTACCATGGACTTGTAATTGGGTAGTTACCATGACAATGAGAGGTACCCGTCGTGCCGGCGCAATTCAGCTGCAATTGCACTCCCTCTCCTACTATACAATATACATATTACCTTTTTAGCAATATACACATCGTTTTTGTTTATTTCGTCAAAATGATTTTCCCGAAATAATGAGAACAAAGAATTATGGGGACATTGCGGTGAGTCTGGAATAGTGCCAGTTCTAATCGTACGTCGAACGCCATGGCGAATTTTAATGACAAACGACCCCGTCAGACTCACCTGCATACACGTTGTATTCTGCTCCTGATCTTGCTAGAGCTAGTGATATGCTGCATTGAGGTCGGCACGATCGAAGAAGTAACTCTCGCTTATATGATACTGCCACAAAGTGAAAGTTATGCAGTTCATTATGTATGTGAATTTTCTGTGGCCCACTAGAGGTTCCATTAGTCACATATAGACTGCTCGTTTGCTCATCTTTTCAATTATTATTAATTATAAAACGGTTGTAACGTTTGAAATTGAACAAAAATGAAAATGAAAAAACAAAAAATGAAAAGCATTAATAAAAATATCTCCACATGAACAGTTACAAATATATATAAATATAGATGATGATTCAGATAGGTGCAGCAAATCAACATAGCAACGATGGTCAGCTTGATCACAATTCTAGGATACCTAGTGACATTTGACTAGTTTTTAAAGTAAAGTAAGTAAAGAAAGATAGATTTTGCAGTTTTATATCTACCTAAATTGTTTAAGCTTCTTTCGTTGATCCCTAGACACTTCTTCATACTTTATTATTTATTTAATAGGTAGTCACGCCGAGGATTTTAATATTATATTTGCCTTGCTTGAAGTTTGTTTTTGTATTGTTTCCATAGCTCCTTTATTTTTTCTTTTTTCAATCAGCGAATATAATTTGCGACCCGAAGATTATTTCGTAATTAATGAATGAAAATTCATTTTCAGTACTATTGTTCCTCATAATCGTATTAAATTAAAGAATAACAAGAGATTATGTTATGATTATGTATGATTATGTAATTGAAATTATCACTACTGTATTTGTGGCGAAGGATAAGACTGATCCTATTAATACTTGACAGCGACCTTAAATTTCCACAGTATGCTATAAATATATTATATAATATTTACCGTTTGGACCGACCCATACGTATTTTGGACACTGTATGGTACTTTGTTAGTTGTGAGGTCCAAAGCACACACTTTTTTGTCCAAGACAGTTCGTATAATATTTTGTTAAGATTAACACGTCATATTATACTTATTTTGGCTAGTTACCATGTCAATGAGAGGTACCCGTCGTGCCGGCCCAATTCAGCTGCAATCGCACTATATACATAATATTATATAGGTACATACGGTTTTTGTTTATTTCACCAAATGAATTTCCCGATATAATGAGAGCAAAGAATTAGGGGGACATTGCGGTGAGCCTGGAATATTGCCAACAGCTCTTATCGTACATCGAACGCCATAACGCAAATATTAATAACAAACTACCCCGTCAAGTTCACCGGACACGTTAATTCTGATGTTGCGAGAGCATCTAGTAACAGGTGCTACATTGGAGATTTAGGTCCGTATAAATGGAGAGATAACTCTTTCTGTCAAGATACTGCTATAATGTGCCCGAGATGATGATTTGTTTAGTGTGCTTTGTAAGTTTCCTATTGCGTACTGGAGGCGCTAAGAGTCACCAGTGCTCGTAATTGGGAAGTCACATGAGTTGTTATTTCGTCAAGTTGATCATGTAGATCATAACATGAAAATATTAGACGTCATATTATTGATACCAATGGATTGGTGCGAACTTTAGAATATCAAGATGGTGACAAATTTTGGTACCTAATCCGGTGTTTAAATCGATCGAATCTTTCACCGGACTGCGTTGACGATTTTTTCTACCAAATGACAAAAATAATAACAACAATATTTTTAATAAAAGTTAGTTCGTTTTACCGCTTTACTATACAATGATGAAATATACAAGTTTATGTCAAAGTTTAGTCAAGAAAAGAGAGTACGCCACTGGTAATTAGAAATATATCTACATAATAAAGTGATTCAATTCAGACAGATTCTTTCAACCACTGGAGCGCGGAATTCTAAAGAAGTTTTCCTTTGACTTTTAGGTAAATGTTTTTGACATTGAAATGTTTAACTTTTTATAAAACTGTAGTTAATTATATTTCTATTTATTTTTATCATTTATTAGATGCAAGAGGTTAATTAGTTAACGTAATCCAGATGGACTGTTTCTATCAGATATAAATTAATATTTGTCTGTATGTATTTTATTGTAATGATAATATATAATATTCGCGTAAACTTGGGACATCTTACATTTATATTTTCTATTTGATTGATTCTTTAAAAAAAATAATAAATTTTATTTATAATATATTTAATCTGTTTTAAGCTATCAGAGTCTATCGTGGTCAAAAGTTCAAAATATAATCATGGTGCAGTGATAAGATAGTGGTTAGCTGTGGTATTCCGCAAGGTGCTATACATGAATTAGTATTTTTTTCCATCTACATAAACGACTTGTCCCTCAAAAAATTTCGTGTAAATTATGTACCCTGTAAAATATTTGTATATGCAGATACTACAATAATAATAACAGTAAATACTTGGCCACAAGCTTTTATTCATATGCATTCGCATTTTAATTAAGTTACAAAATGGCTCCACAGTAACAGACCCATTAAACGTCAACAAAACTAAAAATGTCACATTCTTCATTACTGACTCTACACAACCTATATCTGCTCTAATTCACCAAACCTATTTCATAGCACATTCCTGTTTAGATACTTACAATTCTTTTTATTGTCCCTAAGTGGAAAAACGTGAAAATGTAATGTATCTTAGCATTCTTGTTGATGACAATTTAACATTCTACCCACACATAAATGACCTAATGTCTAGACTCTGCTATTTTATGAATGTATTAAACACCCTACATAACTCTGCTAGTAAAAAGTTAATAAAAACCTTATACATAATATTATGTCAAACCTTGATCACATATTGCATATGTGCGTGGAGTGGCACCGGTAAGTCTCATATGGTATAAGTTTGAACGTAGCCAAAGAATGTTGTTAAAAGTACGTTGGCAACCACCCGTTCCTTATCCCACGACTGACCTATATGAAATGGTTCTTAGTGTTCGACAAATATATATTTGGCATACCAGTCTTAAAAGCCGTCGCCAGACTACCTTTATACAATTAATATTCTTTACCCGAACATAAATAAAAGAAATATAGTTTCTCCAATAAAATCCTGCAATACATCCTTTTGCCCAGCAATTATTTGTTTAAATACAAGGTTACTGTATCACTGTAATAAGGGTAATCATACACACATACTTTTTTTTTTTTTTTATGATATAGGAGGGCAAACGAGCAGCCGGAGCCATTTTCATGACTACCGACGCCCACAAACATCCGCATAGAGGCTATACAGATGCGCTACCCTCCTGTCTCCTCCCACCTCCATGGACCACCGGCTACTTACACACTGCGCGAAACGCGACAGCACAGCTGTCACTTTACGCCAGTCTTGTGTAAGCGAGAGGTACCTCCCCGGTCGTGCCGGCCCAATTCGACTGCATGCAAGCATGCAGTGTGGCACTACCTCTTACCATAAGCTAGCGGCTATACTTAAGTAGGCACGAACACACGCTTACGTTTAATAGCCACAATAAGCTCTTTGTCATAATCAACATCAAGTTCAATCAATCAGTCAAGTTTATATACTCCTGCATCGAGGTAGTGAGAAATGGCATTTCACTAGTGGTAACAACTGACTGATATTCTTGAGTGGCTTAATATAAATTATTATTTGAAACTCGCGAAGTGGCAAATTTTGTCAGCGACCCTTTTATATATGGTATGGTACAGCAAACGTTAATTCATAGTAGTTTCACTACAATCTGTAAATTTTGCGTAAACTTAAGAAATCATTACAGTTCTGATGGACTTTTTATACTCCGTAACTCCGATTTAGTGTAAGTGTGCCGCTTTAAGACGTCACGTTACCCTCCATTTAACTTTTATTTGCCAGCCGAAACATTTTTCACGGCGCCTACATTTTCACGGTATGTTTTTGTGCCTTATCTGTATAGCGTATTGAGCGTATATGTCTATCAATATAATGGCGACCAAAATAATAGTATTTTTTGTCTAAACTCTTAATATTGGGACATCATAAGTATAAAAGTATTACGAACATACATACAATATATGTATACCATGAATGTATGTCACAGAGACAATAAATTCAATTAATACAAGGCTGAAGAGCAATGGCAATAAACAATCTTTATATATATATATATATTTCTTTTGTGCGTGTGTATGTCACTGAACTCTTCCTAAACGACTGGACGATTGTGACGAAATTTTTTGTGCATATTGAAGGGGGCATTGTTATACGTTACTATGACAACATATTTTCCAATAATGACAAGACATCGTCTGCCTGGCAGCTAGTATACATATAAAAATAATGTTGAAAATTCAAATTTGGTAAAGAATTTATATCGTACAATTTTAAACGCAAATACGACTCGAGGCAAAGGAAGCGAGGCATTTCCAAACCACTGGTATTCGCGACCTTTGACCGGAAATATCAAGGGAGACACACGTGACTTTATTCAACTATTGGGGTACTAGTTTGCATTTCAAATACATATCATCAAAATATTCAGCTTGTGCTATTAATATTTTGATTAATAAATAAATAAAATAAATAAATAACTAATATTTCATAAGTTATGCAGATGCTGCATTGAAGATAATTTAGGTCACTGAAGCAATTACTATTCCGACTCTCATAAACAGTCTTAAAATACTAAAAAAAAATAAAGGTGGCCCTGAAAATCAGTGTCAGGACTGATCAGTCTATAGCTGAGGTTTTGGAGGCCCACCATTTTGTAAAATACACTAATACATATTGGATTTTGTTGTGTACTTTTTGTATCTCTTCTCTTTTTGTTCTTGTTGTTATAGTAAATATCGTAAATTACTTGTCAGTTTTAAGGTTTTAATAAATAAAGTTTTATTTATTTACAATGACAGGTTTTACCTAGTTTTGTACGGTGTTTATCTAAACCGAGGCTTAGCGAGGTTACTTAAAAATCAATTTTTAATTGCATTCCAAATACAATTCCAGAAATACTGAAGGGGCAGCTGTTCCATAAAGTAACCTCTGAAAGCAACGCATTGCTCTTAAAAAGCGCGGTAGTGGACTTTGAAATATCAAGATGGTGACAAATTTTTACATTTTGTCCGGTTATGAAATCCATGGTATTTCACCCAGAATCAGTAACTCTAAATATAATAAAAACAATTTTATATTTATAACAAATCAGTTCGCTTTATGTTTCTACTATGCAACGGCTAGAGACATATTAAAGATACAATTATACACGTCAAAGTTTAGTTTAGAAAAGAGAGCACGCCACTCGCGACATCTGAAACTTTGAAATAGATTTACATAATAAAGTAGAGACAGTTACTTCCAACCAGTCGAGCGCGAAATTCCAAAGTAATTTTTCTCTTTTACTTTTAAATGTTTTTGACATTGAAAGGTTCAACTTCTTATAAACTATATTATATATAATTTAATCGGATTATAATTATATTCCTATTTTTTTGTTTACCATTTGTTAGAGGCTAGAGGTTAATACTTCATTGTTGAATATAGGTATAATATAATTTGTTGTCATAATTCATTGCCACATACAAATGCCTGGGTGATTTATATTATAATATAAATCATATAGCATACATATAATATCTTCTGACGTTGGGTAACAAAGCTTCAATAAACGCCTTACCCGATCAACAAAGAAGAAAGAAAATTTGTATAGAAAAATAATTTATAATCAGCTTGGTTTACGCTTAAATTCAAGGGAAATCTTTTTGTAATGAAAAACACCTTGAAATAAAATCAAGCTTAACGAGGCATTGCTCAACCGCAGGAAGATCAATGAATGTACCTAAATATCAAAATCTTCACAAAATCAATGTACAAAGGGAGACAAAAATGTTTTAGTAATTTGTAATGTATGTTTATAATTATACTTAAAGCAAATAATGTAAAACAGAATGTGGAATGTAACATAATATATGAGTTCTCTCCTACGCTCTCTTATTACTTAACAAAATTGATGATACCTCTGGCCAATACTTACGTTGATATAGGATAAAGAATTTAAAACGATTCCTAAATAATGTAAGGCCTGACAACACGTAGTTAAAAGCTTTTTGCATGATTTATTAAACAGAAAATGAATATTAAAAATGATATTACTAGTGGATCCGTTCCGGATTTAAAAAAAAATTGTTTAATCGTAATAAAATATTAAAATATTATTTTAATGAAAATCTTTTTAAAATCGGTCGATTAGTTTTAGGACCTATTCGACACAAACAAAAAAATAAATATTTCCTCTTTATACATTAAAATATATTAAAGAATATCTTTGAATTCAAAAGGTATTAAAGTTTTTAATAACATGGTCTACTCTCAGTTATAGATGGTAGCTTCTTTTCTTTACTTTAAGTTCATCTTTACACATGTAAACAAAAATGGAGCCTGGCATATAACATGTAGATATATGTAGATGCTAAAAAGGTTTAAAAGGTGCTATGTAGTCTTAAAAATTACAAAGTGATATTGATAGTAGTCCAAAATTGCACACTTTATGCGAATGTTTCTCTATAAACCATATACCCCATTCTTACTATTTTGTTAGCTCGTAAACATGTTATGAACATCACTTTACGGTGCCTGTAAAATATTTCAATATTGTATGACATTTCTGACTAACATTTCTTGAAGATACGTTAATCATGTAGGTATTAAAATCAGATCACTTTTATATTATTATTTTAAATTTAACCATTGGGGTTAAGACATCATAATATATCATTTAAATTACTCTTTGACCGTTTGAATTCGAAAGCATAGCTGCTATCATCTCTGGTTGGGTTTTTTTTAGCTTCTATTTAAGATACCCACTTAAGTGAAGATAAGAATGTATTGAACATCATTTTATATCGAGTGTGCAAATTAATATGAAAAAAATTAATTAACTGTATGCTTTATTTCATCACTTTTGAAAAAAAGGGAAGTCAAATAAGATATCATCGACTAGTAATTAGGATGCAGATACACTTAGAATATAGTTTCTCGATCTTTCCAAAAGATGAAACATAATTTGCATTCTTTTATTTTCACTTTTAACAGCTGCCAGTTCTATGTTAACAGGGTGGGACTTGTTTGAATAAATAGGTTTTCAAATGAAATTATTTAAATAATGTTCATGCGACACGTCAAACTTGTGACCATAACAATATTTTATAAAAATAAACATGATCGTGTACATAAAGTCGTGCAGAATCACAGTAATTTACACCATTGTAAAGTGATAAATAAAAACTTCCTAAAATTAATGTATATTTTTATGTAAAAACTTGCTGCGTTCCGCGGTTTTACCCGCGAAAGTTTCGATCCCGTGGAAATATCGAGATTAAAAATAGATGTTGGCTGATTTCCAGACCCACCTAATATCATGAGAATACGTAGGTGTAGCCGTTTCGGAGGAGTATGAATGAATGGATAAATGAAATACTCTTATAGGACATTTTTTTATGTTACCAAATTTTAGTCAAGTGTCCCAGCCATGATGGTAGCATTGTCGTGGAGGTGGGGTAGCTCAAGGTGGATCCAGACATCTCAGCAAAGGCAAAAAAACATATTATGATCCTGCTTTTTGTACCCTGGTCTTGTCTCGTCCGTTGCATTGTCCTAAAGTTGTAAGGGTAATTGTAGTGCGAAAATACCCTCTGTGGAGATGTCGTTCCATTATATGACTGACTAGTAGTCCAGTTGCCTTGACTCCAAGTTTCAGGCCACCTTATCAAAAGCAGCATTAATGGCACTAGCGATGGGTATTCAGCCCTAACCAACTCCTAGGCGGCAACAGCTTAATCCACTCGTGGCTGGTTACAGATTATATGCATTTTCTCAAGTTAACAAAATAAACTATAGACTAATTATTAGACTACAATTTATTTTTTATTATTAGACTAATAGAATCCTATAAAGCATTGTGTAAACCCGCGTCAGTACTTTTTACCTCCAAATAAGTGTCCCGTTCTAAGACATCACGTCACTCGCCATTTAACTTTTTCCACCGAAACATTTTCACGGCGCCTACATTTCCACGATATCTTTTTATGCTATATCCGTAAAGCGTATCGGGCCTCTTACTGTATCGTGTGCAATGAACAAAGCCTCGTTTCTTAATCATTGTCATTAGCCCTGTTATGAATAATAATTCAAACGGTATCCCAACTCGTCAAAAAAGGACTAATATTTCAGAACCCTTTGCGGATACGTGCAGAACAACTTTAATTAAGATCATCACATTCTCAAATTCATAGTTTACTATTCTAGAAAGGACATACAGACAAACATATATTTTTATACACATGTACAGATAATACCGTCGTGTCTGTGAAACCATGAAAAAACACATACAAATTTTCAACACAATGGGTTCAGTCGTTTAGAAGTTATGTGAAAAAGATAAGTACGGAAGGACTACTACTACTACCTTTTCTCATAGTACCCGTTTTCCCCTGAGAATGAAACACTTTTCCGCATTAAAAAGTGGTCTATGTTCATCAGAAATAATTTCGGCTTCTAATGGTGAAACATTTTTTCAGGTCGATACAGTAGTTCCGGATCCTTTATACTTAATACAAGCAAATAAACAAATATTCCCTCTAAAAAGCTAAATATGTTTTCACAATCTACAGAAAATATGCAAGAGAGCATCTCTATATTCAATACTGCTTGTGCCTATTAAATGGATTTCTTCATGATTTCACCAGATAGAAACAGGGGTAAGTGTGTAAAGAAACAAGAGAAGGGATTTTCATACGTATGAGGTATGAAATACAACTTTATCTCTTGAAAATAACTTAGTTGTCCCGATTGACCGTAAAAGTTATTTTTTTTTAAAGTAAATCGCAGTCGGTTTATATTCTAAGTTACCTTCACATATTTGTACTCGTCGTATTCTACGGGCAATAGGTTATAGGTTTACTTACTTTTATATGAATGTTCAATTTCAATGCTTTATAGCAACCCTGCAATGTTTAGCAGGGGACAGGTAATGAGGAAAACGACAATAAAAAGTATTCCACTTGAAATAAGAAATGATAAGATAATGCATATAACCTGAGTGTTAAAACGAAGAGAAGTATAAAAGTGAGAAGCTTTGTTAATTTAATTACGGGTAGAAACTCGAGAATAAATCAACACATCCTAAAATTTACGGCAGTTAAAGTATGTATTTTCTAACTTTCCTCCAAGACGAAGATAAGTTAGGAAAAAATTACAGAAATTAAATTTATCGTCAATACTTATTTTTTTAATTTCCATTTTACAAATATATAAGTAAATTAAAGGAAAATTAATTTCATGAAGTTATAGTTTCTTTTCAGCTGAATGAAACAGGAAAAGTAGTTCTAATCGAAAGATATTTGCCATCTCCATAGACATCTGGAATACCGCAGAGAAGATGATATGTACTTTAAAAGTCGAAATACATGATGCTCAATAGTGATATCTAGTTGTGCATATCGATATTTTGTGATCAAAGAGCGTATGGCACAAAAACCTTTTCAGGAGAGCTAAAATCAAAAAAAATAAAATTAGCAATAACTTTTTTGTTCCTAACTGGATTTAATAACATTCTATGAGAAAATTACGTACATTTTCCGATAATATAATTAGAAAATTATAATAAAATTAAGTCTATTCAAAATAGTATCCATTCCTCTATTACCTAAAAAACCATAACAAGTTCTTTAAATCCTCAGAAGAATACTTAACATTCATACCTCTGGGCTCAAAAAACTTTGAGGAAAACCAAAAAAAGAAAAAAAAATATTTTTCGATATTATAACTAGATACAACAAAATAGTTTTCCTTTACAATATAAAAAACTATAAAATTTGCTTTAAACCCTCAAAAAACACTTTATGAAGCAGAAACTTTAGGAACATTTTTACGAATATAGCGTGGACGGAGGAATAAGAAATTTGGCGCACTTATAATAGTAGTACGTGTAAGAGAAGTGCAAAATGCAATTTTTTTAATAATAATGTTTATATAGTAATAACATAAGCAATAAATATGACCTAGTGTAAAATAGTTATGTAAGTTAGGTTAGGTTAGATGTTGTAAATTACAACATTTGAATTTAAAACTGTATTAATTTCCCAAGTATTTTATTTGTATTATTGTGTCTATTTTTTTATTTAAATTATCATTTACAGGCCGATTTTATTCTGGTTTACAAGCCCTTTTGGGCTTGCTTTTGTTCGAATTTCACAACTTCGTTTATATCAACCGATAGAGAATGAAAAACTGAATACGGTGGTATTATTAACCCCATAAGCCCTAAAAAGTGCTTTACGTCCTTTGAGCCCAGCGGTATCGATATAATTTCATACCTCCAAACAACTTCTATTATACATATTTTAGACGACGTAAAAGGTTTGGACTATCCTCATAACACAGGGCCATTCTGATGGAACTTGGTTGTGAAAAATTTCGTATGTAAATTGATTAATGTCGGACAATACTACAAAGAGCACTAATTGTTTTGGCTTCACTCATAAATCGTATTATCTTGAATATGAACACTCCACGTTGCGTCATAGAACATCTCAACGCCATATTTTTTTTCAAAAAAAAGGGGAGAGCAATTAATATAAAAAACAAAACACCTAATGTAAGCAACAAGAAAATTTCATTATTTTCCATAATGAAATACTGAAGTAATCGATAAGCTAATGGACTTAAACATTTATTGCAAATTTAAACGATTTTCAGAGGTAATGTTGCAGAAGAATTAAATAATGAGAAGTAATATTACAAATTAGGAATTATTTGTAATATTCTCAGGTTTTACCTAGGAAATCGTGTAATTTAAATATATGACTTGTATTTAGAACGTGAGGTGATAATTTTTAACAAAGTTTATTCATTTACAATTGTATAGACATCATCACGTCTATTAGGATACTTTCCTATATGACAGCTATATATTTTCTTTATATTTGCAAAATAAGGGACTAAACAATCTGCCCCTAATACAGCTAATATTTTAGTTACCCGCGATACCAAACGAATGTGTTGTAATTTCTAATAGAGAAATATTTTTTTATACCCCTTTTATTAGCCTCCAGTAATAGATTAACCCACAATGGGTTTTACATAAAAATATATTTAAATAAAATATTTTAGGCTGTTCAATGTTCATGCCACACGACACATTGTTGCCAATTCATGCCACACGCCACGTTGTAGCCAATTCATGCCACACGTCACATTTGTAGCCAAAACTTTTATTTTACATAAATAAACACGGTCGTGTGCATTCGCACTAATTTACACAAAAACACTGAATATTTTTTTGTGTAGTTGCCGCATTAAAATTGAGTATCCCCGCTATGATTAATGAATTGTCGTAGCCGGGTGTCTCAGTAGCCCAAGCTGCAAAGTGAAGCCAATTGAACCGATGAGGCTGCTTTCTGTATCCTTCTTGAGTTGAAATATGACCACAATGTACTGTCCCGAAGAGGTAGAATTGTTTTTTGGTGAGAGAATCTCTCTGTGGAAACGTCAATCCTCTAGAAGACAGACTATCCGTCGAGGTGCCTTGATGATTGCCAGTTTCAGGGCATCTTTCCAAAAACAGCGTTGATAGCACTAGCTATGAGTATTCAGTTCTAATTCACTTCGGTATGATGCCGGCATATATGTACTTGAGTTTCCTCAAGTTAACATATACATATATTCCAACAGATTTTGAAAAAAACCAAAAAAAACCTGCAAAAGGTTTTTTGACGGCGACAAAACGTTTTATCTCGTGCAATATTCTTTAGCACAAACTGTAATGCCTGATTTACGCGTATTAAGTTGTAAAGTAGGTAACTAAATTTTGAGTGATTAATTGCATGTTAACACAGAATTTTAGTTGTTAACTAAATTTTAAGTTGCAACTTGCAACAAAACTTGTGTTGTGTTTTTCAATTTTAAATCCTTGGGTTTAATATACATATTGTATATTGTATATATATACCGTAAATAAAGTAATAATACGAGCACTACAGCTTAGCATATTGTGGGCTAATTTAGGACAAATAATATAATATCAGCAATGGAATAAAAAAGCAACGGCTATTTTGTGTCTTGTTCAAATTGTTGTGATAAATGTTAAGCTGCGGATTTACATGGATATATAAAGCTTTATCAGCGTGCAAAAAATACGAAACACAAACGTGAAAAATAAAGGTACCCAATTCACGCCCTAATAAGACACATTAACATGTTTTATTTTAAGAGAAAAGAACCAGCATAATATCCACATTCTGTAACTGGATATATACCCACAAAATAATCAAGATCTTAATTTCGTAAATATATTTCTACACTCTTTGCGCTTTTTCTTAAATTAGTGAAATCGGCGATGTAATGAAACATAAAAACAATGTTCAAAATTCTAAATATGTTAAAGAATTTATATCGCCGAATACTAAACGCAAATACGACTCGAGGCAAAGGAAGCGAGACATTTCTAAACCACTGGTATTCGCGACCTTTGACCGGAAATATCAAGGGAGACACGTTTTATTCAACGTTTGAGGTATTATTTATAATTTCGAAAAGAAGACATCAAATTATGAGCATATTCTTTATATATATTTCACAGGTAAATGCCGTTGCTGCTTAATTGACGTCACTGCATTTTGTATAGTTATATTATTACTAGCTTCCGCCCGCGGCTTCGCCCGCGTGGATTTCGGACTTCAAAAATGGTGTTGTTATTATTATACATAATCTAATATTATACTGAAATATATATCATATTAAATATATACGTATTATATGAAAAAATAAATCGCTTTGAGAATCGAATTTGTCGCCGCGCATTTTAGGCGCTTTAGATATTCCGTTAAGTCAATCTTATCATGATATATGCTGTCGCGGACTTTTATTTAGAACTATTTAAGGTAAATAATCCTACAGTAATTATCTTTGTGTAACTCCAACGATTTGGGCAGCGCACGCCAATATTGCTCTCAGGGGGCTGATTTTTTTCCGACTTACTTGACAGTTATCGTTATATTATAACCAAATTATAAAAAAAAACCCCATATATTTTAACTTATTATGTTATTCTGATATGAAAGCTATATTACAAAATCAGTTTAGTAGTTTTTGTGTGAAAGAGTAATAAACACACTCACAAACTTTCGCCTTTATAATATTAGTAGGATTACTATGACGACCAGGCTGGCGCAGTGGTTTAGCGCCCAGATAAGCGGAGCACGTAGCACCACGGGTCGCGGGTTCGAATTCCGCCTTAGTCATGGACGTTTATATAAGTATTTCTATTATAAAAATCGTAAATATGATTTTTTTTTAAATATATAAAATATTACATAATATATTTCCGCGGCCTAGTACCCGTAACACAAGTCCTTACGATAATTATCACGGGGCTAGGCTAACGTACTCCATAAGTCCATAGATTATTATTATTATTATTATGCTGTTTTTATTATTTAATCTGAGGATCGAATAAAAAAGGGTTCTTCAAGTACATATGCTAAAAATGAAAGAAACGCATTCTTTCAGAACCTTAGTATTCAATAACATTAGTTGATTCAACAGATGTACAGTACGTGATGACACAATGTGACTTTTTTTAAGCATATAGGGTTGTGCACACACTTGTGGAATTTATAATATTAAGTCCTGCAGTCAAAAGGCTCCGATATCCCGTTTGTCCCCTTATACTATAAAATCATGGAATTACTTATAATCTTACTATCGCATGATCGCAATAATTTGCAAGTCTCTTTATTCTTAGCAACTGTTAATCAAAAAATCATGACTACGGCATAAGTATAGTTGACTATTTCATCATTTATTTTAATGGTTATTTATTAGTTTATGCCTCTAGCTTCAGTTTTAATTGCTATTGCTATTATTGCTTTGCTATGTTTGAGAGGGCAACTAGTTAAAATATAGGTTATAGACGGAAACTTTAATCGACATGATAGCAGCTGATGTTAGGTATTATGTACTGGTTTAGACTACTATTGGATTGGGAACTGGCAGTAATAAAGCAGCTCCGAAAATCGTCTTATCGAACTAACAAAAAATAAAGTTTCAATAGTAAAATAATTGAGTATAGGTAATAGTTATCAGCTTGGTTCCCGTATAAAGTCAAGAGAGATCTTTTGTTTGTTGTACTTAGGTGTAATGAAGAAATTCTTTAAATTAAGCACAACGATTATTATAAACGATATATTACTTAACCGCAGGATGAAAAATAAATGTAAAAGTTTTTAAAATTGTCAGTCCCCAGTTACATCTAATAATGTTAACATAAAAATTTTCGTAATTTATTTTATGGTATTTTTATTATGATAGATTATATTTTTCATGTCTATAATTACACATTAAAACAAGTAAAGTAACACAAAATGTAGAATATGAGATAATGTATGAGATAATAATATATTCCCAGGAGCTCAAGCTGCTTATTATTACTTAACAAAATTGATGATATTTCTGGCCTATACCTATATTATTGAATAAGATAAATAAAGCAAGAATTTAAAACGATCCGATACTATCGTAAGCTTCGAAAACACGAATAAAGTTTTTTTGCTCAATATATTCAGAGCATAAATTATATATGTATTGTTGTTTGCATTACTTACCTTTTGGCGTTAAGTTGTTTTATCAAATACCTTCAGGCTTAAGTCCAGTTTTAACTTCTTTACTTCTTATGTTGCAAATTTAACAATAAACAAAAACTAATAATCAGTGCCAGGATTCAGTATGTTGTATGTGAATAAAGCTTCCTTGTCATTTACAGGATCGTGTACGATATAGCGCAAAATCTTAGATATTGATCTTATGCGCTACTAATATTTAATAAATTTTTCTGAGTTCATTTTAGTTTTACCACAATGCCGCTAAGTGAACGTTAAAATATCTTATCATCAGAGTTGGGCCGGCACGACCGAGGAGGTACTTTTCGCTTACACGAAACCAGCACAAAAGATTATCGGAGCTTTTAAACTAGAAATACGTGATGCCCTTTAGTGATGCTGTGCATATAATTTTAAATCCCCAAACAACTTCCATGATACATACGTTAAACGACGCAAAATGGTCTGGTCTATGTCTACAACGCACGACCATTTTGCTAGGACTTGGTCTTGCAAACATTGCGGATGCAAATAGATACCATATATATCAGAGAATAAATTCCAAATAGAATACTAATTGGCTTAGCTCCACTCAGAAATCCTTTTAACTTAAGTACGCTACGACGCGACGTTGAGTGTATCTCAACGCTGTTCTTATTTTATTTTCTATAAAAGGGCAGATCAATCAATAAACAATTATAAGCGCCGAAAGTAAGTCGCAAGAAAGTTTCATTACTTTCAGTAATGAAACATTGTATTGATTGTTAAGCTAATGGACTTTTAACCATTCATCACGAATTTACACAATTTTCAGAGGTAATCCTGCAGAAGGATTTAATAATGAGAAGTAATATTATAAATTCATAATCATTTGTAATATTCTCAGACCGTAACGACCGAATTGAGTAATGTAAAGATAAAACCTACCGTATAAACGTTAGAAGATAAGTTATGTTAAAGAATCATCAATTCATCAAGATAATAATGAAGGTAAACAGATAAACAGGACGAAACGCGATACATTTCCGTTGTTTAATTTCATAAATACGGTTTTCCACCGTCTATAGTGGAGGGTGGTTAAGGTACTACTCTGATTATTCACAATTTAGTGAAGCTGTTTATACGACTAATGTGAAGACGCGTGGAGCGACGGCTATGTATGGAAGCTGTAATTTGAACTTATTACTCAATCAGTGTGCGTCTATCTGTTTCGCGTCATTGCCGTTTCTATATTTATGTCATATAATTTTATTTTATATCAGTATATCCTCACTCTTTTACTGAGTCCGCATTATCTTCATATTTTACTAAAAAAAATAAATCGTTTGTCAAAATATAGTTATTTGAATTACCCGTGCGGCCCGAGCATGTTAACAGACCACAGCAGTATGCCTAATGGGTTTGTTGACCTTATCTTACGTAATTCTGCGACGCACCTATAACGCTCGGTAGAAAAATATAATTTATATTTATTTTTGCATGAAAAAAAGTGCTAATAATGAAAATCGTAGAACAAATGTAAAATGTAAAAGATGCTAGTTATCTATAGTGTTTTAAAAATAACCCTGTAACGCAGCTATATTATGAGTAGGTAATATTTTTCGATCTTTACAAAACATGGATGTGAGCAAGGCAGCAAGCAAGCCAAGTGATATAGTTGCTGATTTAGATTATAAATAAGTTTATTTTCTTTTATTTACGCTTTTAACCTTTCATCATATTTTAATAAAAAAATAATAAAATAATTTTAAAAATGTTCATGATAGTCGCCACATTCGTAGAAATAAAAATATTTTATACGCCACGCCACGCATTCAGCGTTACCTCGAGCAACCAAAAAAAGAAACTATATTTTACTGTCTTATACAAACTGAAAACCTTTTGTTGATCCGCGACAAATCTTTTTATTTCCCGCAATATTATTTAGAACTAACCGTTTACTGTAAGTGTGCCGCTCTAAGACGTCATGTCACTCTCTATTTAACTTTTATTTGCCAGCCGAAACATTTTCACGGCACCCACATTTCATTGGTGCATTTTTTTACGTTTGTATAGCGTATATGACCTGAAACTGTGAGGAGTGCAGGTCCAGTATCTTCAGATACTAAACTCTGTACTCATATTAAACACAAATTTTGTCCTCAAAAAAGGCCACAATAAAAAAGGTCTGAAAACACTCCTAAATTGCCAATCTTAAAGCGCCATGTAATCAGTATTACTATTTCCTACAAGGACTATCTTTACTTATAAGGATTGCCTCATTCTTTTCTGACACAGAGCACGTAGATCCCCTTGAGACCGATTTGAAAGGTTCATATAATTTAAGCTCTGTAAACGTTTTATAATAATATGTAATGTGTTAACCAATGTAGAATTTTTCACGTAAATACATTTAGTATAGTCATTTTATCAAAAAAATCGACCCTACTCGTGAATAAAATATAACTAGTTCTTGAATTTTTAGCCAGACAGTCCCCAAGGAGAAGTCTGACCTTTTCAACGAGGCCAGCCAGTCGCTGGAGGGACCCTGTTGATCCGCAGGGGTTTAGTCGGATATTGGCGTAATAAGTCCACAGATATTATTATTATTATGTAGGTATGTTTTCTTTGCTCAGCATAACGCTGGTTACTTTCTGCATTTGTGGGCCGTAGCCAAGTAAATGCAGTACTTATAGTGTGTGATGGTGGACATTTCGTTTTCGGGTACTACAAAATCACAAGTAATACAAAATATTATATTACATTAGATGGTTTATTGCGATTGCCAAATTAATATATTTAAAATGTAAAAGATTTTGTCCATTGAATAGGCGCTATATGAATAAACAGACTTTGAAGATGGATCTCACTTCATTTGGTAGAAGAACTAAATTGCGAGACTTGAGTCTTTTACAAGTTATGTTTTGCTTGCATAACTTCATTACGATTTGGAATTATATAAACAATACATTTTGACCCGTAAAAAAATTAAGGTCCCCTTCAATATAATATATATAGTTTATTATAAAATAGGTTTACAGCGTAAGTAAATACCTTCAGTCAACGTTTTATTTTAAAATATTGTTTATCGTTTAATAAACGGCGCTATTAATATTAAATAACGGCGCTATTGAGTTAGTAAAAACAGCCGTTTCCTCGTGAAATTCTGAGCTTTCGAGCTTGAAATTCATACTAACCTCATCTTGAGCTCTCTTTTATAAATTCCCATTTTGTAGCTAATTAACAAGAAGCGGTAGATAATCCTGGACTTGTAACTGAAATAATATTTTTATGAAAACAATATTTTAATGACCAGCTTTGTTTAGAGTGGCTTTATTTCATAGATATTGAAGAATTCACAAATGATCATCATCGTTTTCTCAAATTGTGTGAACGCCAAGACAAAACATTATTTTTGAAAAAAGTTTTTAACATTTCGAATTAATGTGTTTGAAGTAAGTTTTAATGGACAAAACGGAACTCTCAGTTGGTCTCTATTTTTTATGTTTCCTACCTCAAAGCCTTTGGCTGGGTTAATAAATATTGATGATTATTTTTTATTTCAAAGGTTAATTGAACTTTATACTTTGTTTTTGTATCATGGACATTTTGATGACATGACCAAAAATAAAAATAGTTGGTATTTGACATAATAACACCAACTATGTATTATTAGTTGGTGTTATTATGTCAAGTACCTTGCCTTTACCTTACTTGCTAAACTTACAACATGACGAACTTTAATAAATATATTGAAATTCAGTTAAAACAAATAACAAATATTTTTGTAAGTTTTGAAAAATCAGGTCGCTTGAATAGAAACCATATTTTATTTATATTTATTATTCACCTTATGAATATCCGACAAACATTTGTAATTTGTGAAGTTTAGTAGTAATTTCTACCATACGTTCACTATAATTGGAATGAGGAAAGTAAAATAAATGTATTTTTTTTAATTTATCAACGCAATCACAACTTTAATGCACACGCCATAATTTTTATAAGCTGAAATTCTATAAATCCTTATACCAAATAAATACTATTTGCCTAAAATTAGTTATGTGTATTAAGATCAGATCAGATTATTAAGTAATATATCTGTGAAACATAATTAAATACGGTGCAAAATGCCGTATTTAATTATGTTTCGAAATTATAAAATTTTCACAAATGTATACGAGATAAAATGTAATATTTGACCAAGTAGCGATATTAGATTTTTTTAACACTGAGTTACTGAGGCATTGGGCTAGATGCAAAATTTTCATGAATTATTATCGTATCAGAAATACCTTAGTACAAAATAAGATTATAATTTATTAAAATATTCGGTTCATTAAATTTATTTCGTTTTCTTCCAGGGATTCGTATAAAAAGACCTCGATTGTAGAAAGATCAAGAGATAATCAATTAACATCTCATTAAAGCTAAATCTAAATTAGAACGAAATTGCAAACGTAATTTTCGATTAATAACATTTGAGATTTACATTAATGTTCAATCACAATTATATCAACCATCCACAACAACGCTAGTTCTCTAATGGTGTGCCACATATACGACCCACAGATGTATACGCCTCTACAATAAGATCCCAGAAAGCGTTCAAAAACTCTCAATCATAAATTTAAAAAAGTAGTTAAGGAACGCTTGTGTGGAAAGGGATATTACAAAGTATTAGATTTTACGACAGATACCACACCTTGGGAATAGTACCCTCCTCCCAGGCTACTTTTATACAAAATAAATGTAAATTATATTTTTTAATGTATATAAATGAAGAATGTACCTATAATGAAGACATTAATGAAGCCCGCTGAGTTTGTTTCACCGGTTCTTCTCAGGACAGTGCTAGGGTTAAACCGGTGGTAGATGAAAATTTTAGACGTTCAAAAAGCAATTTTTTAAATTCTATTTTGAATAAAAATATTTTGATTTTGATTTTGATTTAGATACTTGCCTTGCCTCCTCGTTCATTACTCGAAGACTCTAGACACCACCTTAAGACGGTGCCCGAACAATCTTATCATGGTACGTCTGCCTTGGTTTTCCTCCGAACCTACATCGCTTTACAATCGCATTGTTTATCGGTTTTGGAAACTTTCTACATCTCCGAAACAACAGAATATGCCTTTTCTCATCTTTACACCGACAGCTACCAACACTTTCCTTCATATCTCTATCTCAGATTAATACAAACGCTGTCGGCGAGGGTTATTCCAGATATTTGTCGTAACGACGTTCATTACCGCACCACCGCGTTAATTCCTTTATTCCCTATCGGACATACTCTACTCTCTCTTCCATACAATAACCTGGGGATTCGGACATAATTATATAAGCATATTGACAGCCCGTGCAAGCCCTAACACTTCTTTAACTCTATTCCCATTACAGACCCTTCTTTCTACGATGACCTTTCACTCCAAACTCATTAAAAATATGCCTATGGTAATGTTTTGTTTCTAAATTCTAATCCCGTAGTCGGATCAGCCGTACACACAACCACAGGTTATACGCGTATGCTTTCCTCCTTTGTCCACTACAATGTGCCGCAAACTGCATAAAACGCGATAGCATAGCAATTTCAAAAATATATAATAAAAAGACCTCATGTCAATTACCTGAAAATCGGGGGATTTCACAATAATTAGAGAGCTCAAGGCGAGGTCAGTGTTAATTTCAAGCACGGATGCTCAGAAATTCTATACTAAAGAAAAATGTCTTTTTATACCTTAATTGAGATCATTATATAACACGACAAACAAGATTTTTAAAATAAATCGTTGGTATCTGATAGACATATTATGACATTTAATATTTATTTATTAAAATTTAAAATGTATTCAAAGTCTAATGATGATTTCAATTTACAATTGATAAATAAACCATGCAAAAAAAAAGACAAATCTCAAATTTCAGAAAGATACAATTTCATAGTGTGTGTATCAGAACATGTGAGATGAAGAGTGTTTACAAAAACAACACATACATATTTTAATGTCTTTGTTGTAAGTTTTTTTAACTGAACGAGAATTTTCTCATTGTACGTTAGTTACAATACAAATACCGAATTGAAACGTTTGAATTGTAAACCATCCTAAATAAATAAACGCAAAATAATGTACATTTGTCGAGAACGTTGTATGAGACAACATATAACAAAATTACAACATAATATCTTCACACTAGTTTCCTAGTGGAGTAGGCAGAAGGAATCGAGTGACTTCACGATCATTACAAATTTGTTTTGCATCCTCCGTATTCATAATTCTCCTTATACTATAACGCCGACTGCGAAAAGTCATAACGTCACCACATACAGTACCCGAGGAATCTGATCCTTATATGACAATCTTGGTACTCGCAAGAGAGACATCAAAGAGAGATTAATATTATAAATGCGAAAAATTTTATGTTAGTTTGTTTTTCCTCCTTCACGCAAAAACTACTAAACCAATTTTCATGAAATTTGGCACACACATAGAGAACTTGGATTAGCACATAGGAAAAAATGTTCCTATGGGATGCCATGGAATGATTTCTTATTTTTATCGAAATTTACGCGCGTAAAACCCTCGGGGTGCGCAGCTAGTTTCTAATAATATTTGATTTTTCTTAGTCCTATTTTTCAATTTTACAAACGACATAATGAAAATGGTTTAGATTTTAGGCGCCTCGGTGATATTTTGACATGTCTTAGAAAGACACGGTTACAGTAAAGCGGAGCTGTTTGTCCTGGAGAATATTATTGCGCGAGATGAAAAGTTTTGTCTGGAGTGTACTTAAGATATTTACGCTACTTGAGTTTTGATATTGCTTATGACACTTAAATGTAAGTACGCACAGGTTTTTTATTTTATAATCTAAGGCCAAACACATGTTTTAATTTGACCTGCCAGACTTTACAAATAGAACACATTCTTAATGTCGTTGGCAACTACTTCAACAAAATAATATTTTTAAATTATCTATCTTGAATTAAAATTAATATAAATCAATTTATTTGACACTAAAATGCACACACAACACTCGCCTTTTAGTAGAATATAAGAGTATCTATCACTCGTCTAGTGCTATGCTATGAAAAATACATGTCCCAGTGATTAAGATTGGGAGAAGGTAGGTAATGCTTTATATCTTCTGGCTGTGCAGATGTCTGAGGACGTTAGCTTGTAAACAATTTTCTGACAAATTCATTGCATCGTATGCTTTAATATTATATAACAAAAAAGCAACGAATAACAATAGGAATTTAATTAAAACAACGTTAATACGGTTTAAATTCAAATTAATGAATTAAAATTTCATGTGGCTAAATTCTTTTCTGCGTGCTTAGTCATGCCTTTATTTATTTTTGACTCGTTTTAAATAACAGCTCATACGTTTTCGTCTATATAAGATATATTCTTAACTTTTGGGAGAATTTAAATCAATAATACTGTAAATATATCGGGTTTTAGTACTGAAAAAATATGTTTGATTCCTTAGAGATCAATTTCACAAGTGAAACCATGAAGCTAAATATAAAGTATAGCCTATTTAGAACTGAATAGTGTAACTTTCTGATAATTGAATTACTTATTTAATTTAACAGTTTATTTAAATAATTTGCGAGTTAGGATCAGTAATTCAGAATATTAACTCTACAAACAAAGTTAACATCTTACCTCTTTGTAATATTAGTATAGACAAGTGAATATATTATTATGTACAATATCTGATATAATAATTCATTTAGTTCGATACCTTTCAAGGGTCTGTAGGTGAGATAAATAATTTAATCAAATTCTCATGGACAAGTAATACGATTATTGGAAAGGCACACGCTTGCATACTTTCTCTCACCTCATGATAAATGAGTACTCCAGACAAAGGTATTTAGACAGCGGTCGCAATAACTCAGAATATTAAATAGGTAGGTATTTAGCGAGTTTGTTATTACTATATATGTTTTCGATATGGTGCACGATTATGTCTTATTTAAAGTTAACTAACCTAACCTATTCGGAAAAGGAAATTTTGAACTTGTTATATTGAAAAGGGCCTTAAGCTAAAGGAATAATCCTGTTAACCTATAGTCATACAATTTGACAAGAAGCTAGATAATACAATACAGATAAAGTTAACCATTATAAATCACATTAAATGTAGTTAATTTTGAACTAAGTTTAAAGAGTATAAGATGATAACGAAATAGTTCTAAAGGGAATAAGTTTATGCAAGATATTTAAAAAGCTACTTGATTTATGTCAAATATATTACTTAAACATATTTTTCCTTTAAGTAATAGACAGTAAAAAGTATTTATACGGGCATTAAAACCATATACTTCCACACACTGATTTTCCTCGTTTACCTTTGAGTATTATGTTAGCGATATATTCAAATTTGCCAATAAAATCTTCCATGCTCAATAAAACGTACGAATCAAAGCTTTATTGGATATAATATTGGGAAATAGAATACGATTTCAAGACGAACCAACCAATGTACGAAAAGAATACGGAAATCAGAAATACTTCTCTCTTCAGAGGACAATAAAATAATTCAAAATTTTTAGTTTTTCATTGAAAATGGTGTAAAATGTGCATCGTAAGCGTATCACACGTTGTGTTAAAAGGCTTTTATGAGCTACTGCTAATAAGCACTTAGACAGTAGGTATGTAGGTATCGGTGCTGGCAGTGTTGAAATTATACTCTGAACGTGTCTTACCTTGATCTACTGGGATAGAATTAGTATTGAGATGGTGATATCTAATAGTTTGATAGTGTAAGCGAAGTCAGATACTAATTCAGCCTTCTAAATACCACCACGAAATAAAATAAAAAAAACAGTTTCCCCTCTTAAGAAGGGAAACTTTTTAATTTAAATTAAGAAAGGATAGTACACTGTCCTTTCTCAAGATATACGAACTCTCCTTTCCGGAGTACCCGGGGCCCCGAAATTTAGGGCGCTAATATGGGGTTTTATTTAATCAATATTTAATTTTGTAAGAAGACGTTACCTTGCCATGACAAAAAAGTACAATGAGACTTAACCTGAGCCGCCAAATTGTATAAGATATTGCACACCGGTGCATACTTTTCTTTGACCACTTATTAACCCTTGGCATTTTGCGACTTGCCACACTATTGTTACGCCAATGAACGCAATATACATACATGCCATTAGAACCTTATTAGATGTAACAGTTATAAATACTATCAATATATATATACTCTAAAAAATAGATTCAAAATGATACACTAATTTATTTCTGTATAAAAACAGAAATTATAGAAATGTGCTCAGAACACTCTCGAATACAATCAAATGAAGTCGCAAAGTCACAATTTGGGTTGTGCCGTTTCTATCACTGCAAGGACATTATCTTACATAGTACGTTATGTTACACTCAAATAAACAGTTTATTGGTCATAACGTTAAGTCGTTTTTACGAGAGAATTCGCGGATTCCGGAGTAATCATAAAACGAATTCACTCGTTGGCGGAATATATTTTTGTGGCCAATGTCATTTTGATTGCCACTCTTACTTTATCTAATGAAAATGATTAATCGGTTCGGGTGTGGATTTTATTGCACTATAAATGTATATTGCAATTTGTGTTTATGACGAGCCCAAATTTGGATCAAGTCAACTAACAGTTAGAGACTGTTAAGGTACAGACTGGCAGGAATATTTATAATTAATTTGCAAATTATTTTATGAAGAAAGATTATTATGTTAATCTCGTACTGAATCTCAACCTCATATCTAACATAACCTTGTCTTTCAAGGTTATGCTTAAAATAAACGTAACCAAGATAAACCTGCTCACGTGCTAGTTAAACTGTCTATAATACCTATATGTATAAAGATTGCTGATCGATACTTGACTAAAGTCTGTCATTTTTTTAGATACTATCACTTCATGCCAGTAACATATTTTTCAGCGATATATATATATATATATTATTATAGATACAACAGTAATAAAACTATTTAGACGGATTAAATTGTGGTTAATAAGGTATTATACAAGCCCAACGTTATAGCTTTTCCGCGTCCCTGGTGACTGAGTGGACAGATGTTCTGGTGTCATAAGGTATTAAAAGTACCAGACGATATATAATCATATATCTACTAGTACCTACTTTAAATACCTACCAATACCAATTAAGTAGTTTCCATTAACGCTTCTTGTCTAATTTGTGTCTATAAATATTATAGACACAAATAAGATAAGAAGCCGAGAAAGGGACAATATACTTGTTTATAAGTAAATTTCTTATTGTAAAAATTTCATAGTAAGCACTCCACTTTCGTTTTCTTAAATAAATATGTTAAGGCACTATTCGCAAATTATTTTTGACCATAGGATTTTATCTTTTATTGAATGTATTACGTTGATACAATGCACAATGTGATAAAACAGAATTCGTATTTTGTGCTATAAATTGTTCTGGAACACATGGATTTTTAATTGGCAATTATGCAAGTTTGATTACGCTATCGACACTTTCGGAAAAAGTTCATCAGTAGTTTATTTTCCTGAAATTCACCTGATTTCTTTAAATTCATGTTATATAATTATAGTGCATTATTAGCAGTTCGGTATAACCAATATTCCGAACTGCTTGTATACACTTACTTCATAAGAGTTGATGATGACTTACAAAGTCTAAAAGCGTAAAATCCACATTCCAGACCTATAAAAATGTAATAAAATGGTAGTCATAGTCGTATCTTTGTACGATGCTTTAATGGCTTAGATTATTATAAAGATAATAGAAATGACAAAACAAAGTAGATACTATCTAGAGATCCCATTTTTTATGATAGTATAATTACACGCAATTAAGCATTGAAATAAGTCTTGTATAATATTTAGTAGCGAGAGTTTTCACTGTCTTTTTTTAATAAAGACATAAATATTTTTTCAATGTAACTTTTTTCTCTCAATTTTAAACAGTACATATGAACCTGCGTAGCTATGCTGTTACTACGATTGCTTAAAGATTATCTGTAGTTTTCATTTACATTTTTTATATTTTCGTACTTCTTAAAAGAAAAAATAGTGTTGCTGATATCAAGCATTCATCATGATGATGAAGTCGATCGAAAACCAGAGATCAACGTCTATTACAACACAATAAAATGTGAAGTTGACGTCACTTACGACTCTCTGTATATTAGTACATTATCTATGCTTACGACTTACGACTTATAACCTACATATGACGTGCGACTCAATTCAAAGAAGTGGCCGCTGGCTATTTTGTATATCGTGTTATAACATGGTTGTAATTAACGGACCCATAACACACCGCATAAATAATGAGACAAACCTAAAAAGATGCTGCGATTTGAAAAATATAGGCCCTGCTCTTGTCAATGACTACTTGAAAGTCTGCGGGAACTTTCTAGGTTTCTACCAGAATTTCGTTTAAAAAATTTCCCAATTTTTGAAAAAATCTAACCTAGAATAAAAAAAAAACAAATATTCGTAAGAGACGTTAGTTGTGTCCTGCAAGCAAGATCTCATAACAACTCACGTCCAGGATGTAAAACATATTTCAAACATATTTGATATTATATAACCCCCAACATAAATGTCGATTGTGTTCATAATGATGATTCTCATTGGTTATTGATTGTTTTATATAAGTACCTATATTTATAAAAGAACTGTTTAAAAACCCATGATTTATAAAAAAGTTTCATTATCTTAAGGTTTGCTAGAGGAAGCCAAATTTTTAATTAATAAGTGTATTTTCTATAGTCCTATTATTAAAGTATGAAAGTTTTATGTTTATGTTTTATATTTATTTTTAGTTTTTTTATTACCTTTATTGCTTTTAGCAATTAGTGTCCGAAATATTCACACTTCATATCGAAGAAATAATGACGCAACCCCCGCTTCCATGTAAGAACTGTCCACCCCCATGACGCTGGGTAACGTTTGAGTTTGTGTTCCTAATGAATAGTGACGTAACTCATCTGAGTCTAGACAAATGTTCAGTATAAAGACGTACAAATTAGTGCAAGTACTATTTGTGCACCACACGTTGAAACTAAAATTTGCGGGTGGAATTCATTTAACGACACAAAAAAGGGTAAAGCGATAGCTCTACAGTGGAACGCTGTTGCACACAAAGCGCTCCACTTTAATTTTATTTCACTTGGTTCGAAATATACAAACTTTAAACTTGGTCCTGAATTGTATATGAAGAGAGTTTTCTTGAAAATAATATGTAGTGGCATAACTGTTTGCTGCACTGATACGCCGATTGCACAGCTGTTATTTTACTTTGTTTTGGATAGTTTATATTATAGTTTTTTGAAGTTATAACATATAGTTTAACAGCATGAAGTTGCAGCTGTTGCAGTCTCGAAACAAGAGCTACCAACAATTTAAAAATAGAACCTCTATTAGTCGCGCAAGTTGGTACCATTGTCTACATTCACACACCTGTCATGCTAACAGTGGAGGATTATAGTAGAAGTGGCCCGTGTTGGAACAGTGAATCCAGTGAGGGGTGGAAGTCCACCGGACCAGTGGTATGAAGACACTAAGACGTCTCAGCAAGGGTGAAAGCGCATAGCGTGCAAGTATACCATTAGTATCAGCTTGTAATTCCAGAGTAATTGAACTCACACAAGTATTTTGTGGAAGGTCCTTATTTAGAGACGTACAAACGATAGCACAATGTAGCATATCTAGTGAGCGATAAGTTTTTCTAGCTGCCGTTAAACACCGTTAAATATTTATTGTTGGTTATCCAATATGTTATAAGTAAATTTAAAAATAAATTCTATTTCAATTGATTGAATTTAAGTATAACTTTTGACGCGCGTACATAAGATTATGCACTCTTTTTTATGTTATAGGTGGGGGGGAGGTTGTTAAAGTTAAACAAAGTGTGGAATATAACATAATATTCTCTAGAGCCTTTTTGATCGCTCATATTAACTAACAAAATTGATGATAACTCCGGACGATATCTGTATTGATAAATACAATAAATATAGTAACAATTTAAAACGATCCAAAAATGTAAGGTATATATGATTTTTTCCCTTTAAATAATTAATAATATATTGTTACTTTACAAAAAAGCTTGAAAAATCAGCAATCCTAAAAATGAGAAAGTGAGATGTTGTCAAAAATTGCACGATTTATGCGGGTGTTGCTCTATAAACCATATCCGTATATTTTGTTGGCTCGTAAACATGTTATGAACATCACTTTACGGTGCCTGTAAAATATTTTAATATTCAGTGACATTTCTTGAAGGTGCATTAAATATGTAGGGTTTAAAATTAGAACTCTTGTATATAGTATTTTTAAATTTAACCAATAGCAATTAAGTTTATATAATTTTATATACTTCTTTAAATAGTTTGAATCCTGAAAGCATAGCCATAATTTCTCGACAATAACATTTTATATTGAGGGTAAAATGAGATGCGCAGCTCATCTCGAAAACGGCTACCGGACGACCGCCAAAACAAGTTAAAATAGTTTTGTACATAATTTTACATAATGATTAATTAGAATGAATAAGATATAATGTTTCTTTCTCTTTCTAGAGTTGTAAATAAAGCTACGTTAAAGTATATAAGCTTATATAGACTCAAGGTCAAATTACACCAAATTTTTTTTGATTACGCAGGGAAAATGCTTTTATGCGTCGTCCGACCGGTCTTGGGTGGACCGGAAGGGTGTGTAGGACTCGGTACGAATTTTGTGCCACTACCGACTAAAAACCACTGCGAGAGCCTTCGGCCGCTATGGTGGAGTGCCCTGATCTGCTAGCAACAGGACACTCCAGCGACTGGCCGGCCACAACTGATGGGCCGGTCTCCAACACAGAAGGGAGTCATGTTCGCTATTAAAATAACCCCAGCGACAGTGTAGCTTTAGCTTCAGGGTCAGGTGCCCATCCTGTATCCAGCTACTGATTTTTCAGCGTAAGAGGCGCAGTGCGTAGCGCCATCTACGAATTCCTATGCGTTGTGTACCGCATGTATCATCGCCTGCCGCGTTCTGCCGGACATGTTCTCCTGTCTCTGCGACCACGGCAAACCAAGAACTTTAGAACTCAGAAAAGATTTATCTTATGGTGCCGTAGCAACGTATAAAGTATATTTTTTGGAAAATTTATATTGCCACGTTTTAGTTAAGTGTGCCGCCATGCTGAAATTGTCGCGGCGGTGCGGCTTAGTAGGTCAAGGTGGACCAAGACAGCTTAGAAGAAGCCAATGGAACTCATGAGGCTGGTCTTTGAATCCCTCTAGAATGAGCACCTGACTCTTTTCTATTGTCCCTAAGTGGAGGGGTTGTTTGTACGAGAACCTCCATATCCGACGAAATGTAGGGGCATTTGTTACTGTCGTTAGTAGTGGGTACTTCCGAAATAAAAACGATACTCTCTGTAGAAATATCGGTCCTTTAGAAGACTGACTATCTGTCAATATGCCTTGACGGTTACCAGTTTTGGAGCGTCTTACCAACATGACTTTTCAAGGCACGTAAATACGTTCCTTCACGCTACTAAAAATTTAAGTACTATAGTTAAGCGTATGATACATTCTGCACAAAAAACCTGCGTAAAACCGCGACAATACGTTTTATCTCGCACAATATTCTTTAGGACAAACCCCAGCACTCCCCTTTACTGTAAATGTGCCGTTCTGAGAGGTCACGTCACCCGCCATTTAACTTTTATTTGCCAGCTGAAACATTTTCATGCCGTCAACATTTCAACGGCATTTTTAATGCTTTATCTGTATAGCGTAGCTATAACACCTGTAACTGTATAGTGTACAAAGCCAGTATCTTCAGATACCGCTGTCCTTATTGTTAATAGAAACTTTGATATTATTTGCTGTTAAGTTCTTATTGTTTCTTCAGTATTGTCCTCAGTCTTATTCCGCCAGTATTTAACAGCTTTATACACTTACACTTTTTAAAGAGAAATTGAGAATCAAAACAAAAACAAGACTTTTGTTTCTTCATAATTTATAGAAAAGTTGTTTACTACTGTGCGTTTTGTACTAGAAACTTGGTTATATACTACTATAGCTGCGCCCCGCTTTACCCGCGTAAATTTCGATCCCGTGGAAAATAGAAAATCATCCCGTGGCGTCCCGTAGGAACACAACTTAATTCGGGATAAAAACTATCCTGTGTTAATCCAAGTTGCCCAAATTTCATGAAAACCGGTTCAGCAGTTTTTGCGTGAAGGAGTAACAAACAAATAAACACACAAACTTTCGCATTTATAATATTAGTAGGATATTATAGAAGTTGACAATGTTCGATCATAATATCAGTACCTATCCTAATAAATAAAGACTAAAAGTGAGCAAATCCATTATATTAGAAACGAAAAATCCCGTTAAGATTACATATTGGTTTTGGCGGGAGCAAAAGCTTGCGCGCGATATTTTTTGTCTAATGACAACTGACAGTTACAAACACAAGTCTGTCTCAAGCTAAATCATGTCGTTCCGCTATGTATCACATACGTGTTTTTTTATATCCTTTATAATATAATTCAGATATCTGCATACACACCTTATTAACAATTATGTATCTGAGCGGATAATGAAAGGTACAGGATCTTCAAAGTTAGGAGTTAATAAAAATAATTTAATCGTCAAGATTTAATTATATTTTATTTCAACTCTGAATAATTAAATACAACTACTACCTACTTAACCTAGTGAAATTACTGAGTAACAGACGAATAAAGCCTACAAAACTAAATATTGAAAATAAACTGCTTTAGAAACTTCATTTATTAATATAATTTAAAATATATTCTCGGTGGATAAGGCAAGTTGTATGTTATCAGCGTTTCCAACAACTGTGTCTGTAGTTGTAATACATCAAAGATTTCCCATGTTATAAAGCAGCTGTGGACCAGATATGATGAGTAAAAGTATTTCATTAGGTATAGGGTAATAGCACTAAAATGTCTAACATTCGTGCACGTAATAACCTACGTGTTAAAAATGAATGAAAGTATAAAATTGTGAAACTTTGTAAAGTAAATTACGAGTACAAACTTGCGAAACAATCAAAATGTTGGGGTTCGTAAAATTTACGGCGTATTTTTAGCTATCAAAGTTATACATTTCGGGGAGGTACCTCTCGCTTACACGAAACCGGCGTGAAGTGACGCGTTTCACTTCGTTCTTTGTCGAAGTAGCCGGTGGCCAATGGAGGAAGATGGAATGGAGACTGCATGCTTGCATGCAGCCGAATTGTGCTGGCATGGTCAGGGAGGTACCTCTCGCTTACACCACTGACAGCGGAGCTGTCGAGTTTCGTGCGGTGTGTAAGTAGCCGGTGGCCCTCGGAGCTGTGAGGAGAAAGGAAGGCAGCGCATCTGTATTATGTCTCTATCCGGATGTCTATGGGCGTCTGTAGTCACAAAAATGCTCGTTTGCCTCTTATACCATTTTAGCACAGCTGTAATTTTACGCCAGTGTCACAGTGTAAATATAAGACAGTGGTGAAACTGCCTACAAGCGTTCGCCGCCTAAGTGAACGTAATAGGACGCTCAGTAGAGATAGCAATATCATTTGACATAGAGATATACAGAAAGAATTAATCTACTTCTGATATCTATGTCATTTGACTAATAAATATTAAATAGTTATTTGTTAAATAGATATTTTATACTAATATTTTGAGATCAGATACTAGTAAGTAATAAATACCAAACAATTATTTTTGTAAATTTGTAAAATATGTGAAATATCAAACCATTATTTTTCTTTTTCGTATAATATTAGAATCTCGTAATAGAAAGATTTTAAAAATTGCAGATTCTCAATATAGCCGAAGTACAACTACGAAAAAAAAACAACAATTATTTTTTCTTATGATTTGAGTATCGAAGCAGTATGTGATAGTCCAATTTAGCAGCCGAAATGTTCTATAGAACTTCCCAGTGACATCCATCAATTCCACTTGACAGAAGATGCAACCTTACATTTCCATCTGGATGGCGAGCTTTTTAAGACCAAAGTCTTATTCTTATAGGACCAAGTCGAAATCAAGCCGTGTGATAAAATCGGTATTATCAGCTTAAATTGAATTAAATCAGACAATAAAGGGCCCTAATTAAGTTGACTTCACTCAGGAATCCTTTTAACTTGACTACGCCATGACCTCAACGCAGTTCATGTTTTTTTGAAAATAAAGATTCCAGCGTGATTAGCGAGTGGGATAATTCCTAATGTTCGGTCCTGTACCAGGCGTCCGTCACTCGCTCGAGGTCACGCGTTTTATACCTACCGATTCCACTATCTTCGAAGATATCGGCGACACGGGCCGTCGCACGCTCGCGCGTTCATATATTATGCACTGTACGATTGTGTTTTTGATGTATTAGGTACCCATTTATTATTAGGTATACGTAATATATTTCCAAATACTTACTTTTTAAATACGTATTCAAGTTTCTACCTGTTTATTAATATCGAGTAAAGAATGCTTTTAAAAATTTCTTTTGTTGTATGGAAGCCCATGATTGATATTTACTTAATTTTTATTTAATTATTATTTATTCTGTGAAAATTTCTGCGTCCTAGCTATCACGGTTTATGACTTGTTTTTATGATTTAGTCTAGTGACAGACATACAGCGGAGGCTTAGTAATAGGGTCCCATTTTTACTATTTAGGTACGGAATCATAAAACATACATGTATTGTACTTATACATAAACATTATGTAGGTACTACGTACTTAGGTGTTTATTTTTTCTAGTTCCTATCTCGTTGCATTTTTTATAGTGCCTATAGGAGACAAACGATCAGCCGGAGCCAAAAAAAGGAGCCTAAAACAACACAAATTTAAACTTTTCTATAGTTACCTGTATTCTATAGTTACATTTTATAGTTTTGGTAAGAGGTAGTGCCACACTGCATGCTTGCATGCAGTCGAATTGGGCCGGCACGACCGGGGAGGTACCTCTCGCTTACATGAGACCGGCGTGAAGTGACAGCCGTGCTGTCGCGTTTCGTGCGGTGTGTAGGTAGCCGGTGGCCCATGGAGGTGGGAGAAGAAAGGAGGGCAGCGCATCTGTATAGCCTCTATGCGGATGTTTGTGGGCGTCGGTAGTCATGAAAATGGCTCCGGCTGCTCGTTTGCCCCCCCCCCTATCATAAAAAAAAAATACAATGTATTTATCCGTTTCTATTTGTACTATGGATTATTCCATCTAAAAACAACTTTATATTCATACTGAATAATATGTATACAATATACATCTATTACACTAATTCACGAATAAAAATTATTAATAGGTATTTCACAATATTTGTTTTATTATTAAAATCATGTTACAACCAACCCTATCGTTATAGTTCTATGACGCGTTTGCACGTAAGCTGTACAATCTGCATCTCTAAATGCGCGTAGATAAGGTGCATTTTTCTTCGTTGCGAACATGAGCGAGATTTTGTAGGTAATTATAGCGGTAGGTATTTGCACTTTTGTATGGGAGTGAAGTATCTGTTAGGTTTATTAATCTGTGCCTGTACCTTCCTGTTTCTTTCTAATACAATGATCA
>LUGF01011361.1:77962-106029 GCA_001625245.1 Calycopis cecrops
TATGGGCGTTGGTAGTCATAAAAATGGCCCCGATTTCTCGTTAGCCCCCTTATACTATAAGATATAAGATAAAAACACTCATATGCTCAAGAGGCACCGGTTCACTCGTACTTTGAATAGTCGCAAGTTACAAGTCTCGGGAAAAACACAATCACTTTCTTATTTACGTATTTTTAAAAACAAAACAATTTGTATTGAAGTGATAATGTATTCAGCGCTGCCTGATTACTCTGAGACTTTGTTGTGACTAGAAGAGTAATTGTTATAATTAACATAGAATTTACACTAATAGGGTTATTAAAAACTTCGGCGTATTTTTTTTGCGCAGCTCGTTAACCAGAAAAGGGTAATAAATTTGTAAAGTTTCATTTTACGCGTCTGTCGTGGAATATAATGACATTTTTTATTTGTTGAAATATATTTAAATAACAGAAATGAATATGAAGACCAATTGGACCTTTCATGTGTTTCTTTGTTGGTTACGTTATTTAAAATACCTGATACAGAGATATAAGGTTTATATTATAACAGCTCCATAAGATGTTTTGCTGCACTGCCGTAGAGTTTGTCTGGCATAACGTGGGAGGTACCGCTTGCCATATAATAACCTCACAAACTGACAGCCTACTCGTAAAGAAGGAGAGAAGGAGGGCAACACAACTGCATAACAATAATACGAGACTGCTTTTAAAAGAAAAGTAACTTTTATATTAAATAAAAGTACTACACACTACACTAGTACACTACTAGGAAAAATTGCATAATGTTTAGTTATTGTGTCACGAGAAGATCTGGGTTATTAGTAAAAAATAAGCACTGGATGAAAAGATAAACACAATAATAACGTACACTACAACTTTTTTTCCTTTACGGATTCGTTAATAATTTTCCAAAACATATGTAGATAAGCTACATATATCAAAACATATTTGATTGCTTCTTCTTCTATCGTTTCAATGGTACCAATTTTTAAACTGAAATAGTCTAAAGGTAAATATATTATTTATAAATTACCCTAGCTTTTTATTTGATTGCTGGAATGCTCATTACTACGATTTTAAACATGATATTCTTTTTTTTTTATGGTATAGGGGGGCAAACGAGCAGTTGTAGCCAGTTTCATGACTACCGACGCCCATAGACATCTGCATAGAGACTATACAGATGCGCTGCCCCCCTTTCTCCTCCCACCTCCATGGGCCACCGGCTACTTACACACCGCACGAAACGCGACAGCACAGCTGTCACTTCACGCCGGTCTCGTGTAAGCGAGAGGTACCTCCCCGGTCGTGCCGGCCCAATTCGGCTGCATGCAAGCATGCAGCGTGGCACTACCTCTTACTAAACTCTTCACATGGAGAATAAAATGTCTAGACTTATATTTTTTAATTTGTATAATTTTGTATACTTTAATAAACCAGCAAGCATTTTAAGTTGGAATAAAATATATTTTAATACTTTACAAACGTAAAAACAACCCGCTTTTATGTAACATTATCTGCTTATTTTCACACTCGTATACAATTCACAATATCCTCATAATTACTTAAGCCCAGGGAAGGTAACTTCCGCATACCTTTCTTTGACATTGAAGGCTGCATTTTTAGAGAAAGGTCTAAAGGTAAATATTGTATAATAACCCTAGCTTTTTATTTATAACAAACATGTACATTAAGGCGCTCACCGATAATGATGCAGGATTTCTACTAAAAAAAAACATAAAAATAAGTGAGTGAGCTAGGAAAAATAGCTAATAGCTATAAATAAAATAATTAGAAAATGGGACGAAGGTAGTAAGCGATCTGATCGCTAGCTCCCTTTGTCCTATTAACCACGATCCCGATGCCTATAGATATCCACACTACAAGTGCTTTGTTTACTGTTTACAGATGCCTCAAACTCCCTGACCGCCGTAACTTAGTGACCAGAGATACTTTTCCTGTCGAGTCGTGTCGAGGCAGCTGCGGTGCTGTAATGAGACTTGCTACTATTATATACAATGAAAGCACAATTTCTCTCAAATCCGGTGAGGACCATTTAAAAAGCTAAGATAGTACATTTTCTATTAACACAGAAACTTTGCATCCGATCTTCAGCCAATCTTCGGTTCAGCTTGGGATATTTTAAAATGTGAAACGACCCATATCTCCTAAAATCCATTCCATTTATAGGTAGGCTATATGGATATAAGATCGGTTAAAATGTCAAAAGTTAGCCTTAACATTATTGTTTTAAAATATACCGTTTTTTGTAAAGCAATGCTTGTCATCATCAGGGTTTCAATCATAGCAAAATCTTTCGGAATTTCGAGTCAGTCGATGACTTTTAAATACTACTCCCGTTACCCTTTATTATGGTTTGCTTTGTTTGTAAAGAAAACGCTCACATTCATTTTTCTTTACTTTACGTAAATAGCGCCCTAAGTATATTAAGTAATAAACGCGCAAATGGGATCCATCAGTCCTAAACATCGTTTTCGTTCTTTACGCTACTGTCTGTCTAGGCAATATCATGTCACATCGTGAGTCGCCCTGATCAAACCACAGGTAACTCATCGACAAATTGGCATACGTAGGTATTTGCCCCCTGACAAGTCGATTGGGGCCCTACCAATTCACTCTTTGACTGTGTCAGGTGTCCTGGTGGCTACACAAGAAAAGTAAATTGTGAACGAGTTATAAGACAGAATATAATAAACTACAAAGATTAAAAAAAAATTCAAATTTCAATTGTCTACAATAGTTTACTTGATGAACCATTAAAATTATCTACATCTACTTTGTTCTACTTGTCTACTACATCTTACATATATCTACTTTGTTCTCTAAGATCTAAATTTGTGACCTTCTAAATATTATGAATTCAACCTTTCATTACCCTTCCCTTTATATCTAAAAAACACTCTCAAAAATGTAATCGCAAATGCAACTTTTCAATAGACTTTGTAGGTAAATAATAAACCTGGAAATCTGGAGAAAGATAGAGAGAAATTTAAAGAAAGGTATCTTATTTTAGTTCTAGTTTGTGTTTCTAATAAATAGCGAACAACTTCTGTAAGTCTAGACAAATGTTCAGTATAAAGACGTACAAATTAGTACAAGTACTATTTGTGCTCCACACGTTGTTGGAAACTACAATTTGCGGGTGGAATTCATTTAACGATACAAAAAACGTAAAGCGATAGCTCCACAGCGCAGCGTTGTTGCACACAAAGCGCTTGACTTTAAAATTTTCCAACTTTAACATAGTCGTGAATTGTATGACGAGAACTGTCTTGAAAACGCCTTAGCTGCTCAGCTGCAATGATATGCCGACAACTCTGCTATTTGTTTTCGTACGTTTTAAAAAGGTAGAGAGATGTATATAGATACCTCGCCTATGTAGAATGTATATGTATATATATTTTTTTTTATAGCATAGGAGGCAAACGAGCAGTTAGGTCACCTGATGTAAAGTGAACACCAACGCCCACAGACATCCGTAACACCAGAGGTCTAACATCTGTTAGATGCGTTGCCGACCTTTGAGGAAAGAATAAGCTTAATATATTTGGTATAAGTATGTGCCTAACAGACATAATATGAAGTGATGTGGGATGGACTCTGCTGCATGGGAGCAGCAGGCTGTCAGCTGCCCTGAGTGGCGTCGTCTGGTGCACAAACGTCTCCTGAAGTTTGAAGAAGGACGGACGCGCGATCTGGACACGAAGAAGGACCATGTAAAGAGCAAACCGCCTTCAAACATAGTATAACATAACATAATTATGTTAACGGTGTCCGCACATGCAGCAGCTGTGCACCTGCATTGCCAAGACCACATTACATTATCCACGTTCGATCTACATCACTACATTAGCCATGTGAGATCATTTATAAGAATACTTGGGGCATGATCGACAATCGATATCAAAGCCAAAAATATAGTTTTTAGAATCTTTGTCTGTTTGTCTGTACCGGACCCGGACATACTCCGGGCTAAACTCAAAAAGTACGGCATGGATTGACTTCAAATTTTGCATGAATATTACTTGCAGGTCGAATCAACGTTATAGGTTACACATTACCACGCTATCACCTATGGGGGAGGAGCAGAGAATCTTTCATTAGGAAGAATCGAAAACCTCCATTTTCGAAGTCCGAAATCCACGCAGGCGAAGCTGCGGGTGGAAGCTAGTTATGAAATAAGATCCAATACTATTAGACTTATTGTAGAACAAATTAACAGAAAATGTAAATATTCCGCATTAATGCCTGGAGCATCCACCTGAGCGCTCCGATATTTTAATAAACTATGAAGAATTCACAACGATTGTTCTGCTCTATTATAATAAACTCTTGTTTGAAAAAAGATAAGGGTTCTATCCAAAATATTGAATTTGCATGCGAATTCATCCAATCAGTTTTTATATTATCATTATTAGCGTTTTTATAATTGTAATAATCTACTTAAATAACACAGAGAGAGAGAGAGAGGTCAGACTAAGAACAGCACAGCTGGGAGTTCCTCTACCCGTCCCTCTGAATCAGCAGCTGGCAGCGTGATTAGGATCACCAACGTGGTGTGCTCAAAGAAATAAAATATTTGTATTAATAAAATAATGTTTAAAATCGGCCCAGCAGTTACCGAAGTTAATACCAAAACAAACTAACTTGAGTAAAAAAGTAAAAAAAAACTCTTGCTACAATTAATTTATATCCTCTTTTATAAATATATTATCACGACGAGAAAATCACAAACTTACTAGATAATAGATTAGAGATTTTAAATAATTAAGTACCAACTTTACTGAAGTCGAGAGCAAACTTACAATATAATACAAATATATAAGTACTTTGCTATCTTTCTCTCTATTATTAAACTGATTACAAAGTTTCGGTATAGCATTTTTTTTATTCAGCCTATGTTGTCCCACGTCTGGGCAAAGGCCTATAGCATTATTATTACGATAAAAAAATACTTCATTCCTTTGACGTACGAGTATTGAGTGCAGTATGCTAAAATCTCATGTCCCTGTAGAAAGAATATTTTTTGGACTTTATTAGTATCGAATATACAAAAAACGAGGAGTAAAATTGTGTGAAACAGCAATCGGTCGAGGGTAATACCAGAGTAACGATTTACTGTGGTTACGTAACTTCCGTCTCTTATGCACCTTTCACCATGTTCTGTTAAGGAGAAAATTTCTGTCGCCAGTCAGAGATGACACTGATTTGTTTTCTCTTTTAGGGTTCCATATCTCAGAGAAAACGATACCCTTATACTTATAGGATCACTTTGTTGCCCGACTCTGTCCGTCTGTCAAGACCTTTTTCCCGGAAACCCCTGAAGCGATCAAGCTGTAATTTAATTTAATGTCAAATACTTAGTTCTGTTACCTCTTGATGCCATGAAAAAATCATACTTCTAATGTAGCAGTCAGTGCGTTGCCCTCCTGTCTCCTTCCACCTCCATGGGCCACTGGCTACTTGCACACCGCACAAAACGCGACAGCACAGCTTTCACTTTACGCTGGTTTCATGTAAGCGAGAGGTCCTGTCGTGCCGACCCAATTCGGCTACATTCGTGCATGCAGCTTGGCACTAGCTATATTGCAACTTATCCAAGTTAGTCATTAGGAAAAACGTGCTAATATTATATTAGTAAGAAGAATATGGCTCATCTATGTATAATGAGGTATTGAAACTGCAAAAGTCTTATTTCATTTAATTTTTTTGCATATATTGTATAAAATAATATCAATCACAAATATCTTTTTAGCAATGGTCTGTATTATTTATTACTATCGACATCGGTTATCGAGTGGTTGTTTCCTTCCTTACTGACTTGAATTCTAATATGGGTACCCTTTTCAACTGTCGCTCTATTTGTCTCACACTCTTCATTTTTATGTCAGGCACCGCTGAGATTGTGTATATAGCGCCAAAAATGTTTACAGTAGCGAACATATACATCAGAGTGTACACGCCGATGAAGTCCTCCAAATACTTGAACGTGTGAACGTGTACAATTCTCAGCACTTGGGAATATGTAAATATTACACCGACGATAAACGCCCTGATCTGAAAAATTAAATATTAAAGAGATTACATTGACAACACATTTTTTTTTACTTTAAGACAAAACTGCTATCGGAGGCTTTCAGTGTCTGACCGGAGGTCTCAAATACATAGAGGTCTACATAGAGGTTATCCAAAAGTGTTGGCCTCCTTTTGTCGAACCGTCCAATAGATACATATCCATACATTCCAATGAACTAACAAAATTTAGAAGTTATTGTAATGCGATCGCTTTGTGAGCGAGAGGCAATATAGAAATAGCGCTACCTGTTACTTAGGCGATTATCATACATACTTTTTCAAACAAGTTAAATAAAGATAAAATTTAATCATGCTTTGTACCGGGCGGCTACAGCGAGCACGGGTTGAATGACCACAGCGGGATAGGAACGGCCGGGCGCTTGATCAGCTGAGGACACAGTGTGTACGAAGTGAGAAAACACTTTAAAAAATTCCTGTGGCTAAACAATTGCTCCGATTGTTCTGATTTTTGTTGTGTAGCGTGGAAATTATACACTAAATAATTATGTGGTTTCAAGCCTCTCGCTTTTATCAACCTTTTATATGTAAACATCCTATTATAGATGCCGATGATGTAAGTAAAGATTGAAGTTCGAATATTTCCCATCTACACGCTACATTTTTTTTCTCGAAACATCTTTCAGTTTATATTTTCTACGCCAGTGTGGGTGGATGTTTACTTAGCAAACTTGAGGCTAATTCCAGATGCACCTGCTCAGCCGCCATGTTTTTGATGTTGCTTATAGATCAATATTACTACCTAGTTGTACTTCGGGGTTTTATCCGCGTAAAAAGATCACAATGAAACTGTAAATTTTTTTCGTGCTAGTAATTTTTAAGTTTCGCTTGTAATCTGTTTGTGCTAAATTACATTTAATTCCGCTCAGCGCTTTATGTGTGAAACAATAACAAACATACATTCAAACTTTCCGCTGTTTTTGTAATCTAAGATAGTATCTTAAAATACAAAACATTTGAGATTTGTTCAACTACATCGCCACATTTGCACTCCTTGGAATGTCTGTGAATATTTTCAAGGATTTTATATATATTCTGGATTATAACGAGCACAAAAGAGACCGTGTGGCCTAATGGATAAGGCGTCGGACTTCGGATCCGAAGATTGCAGGTTCGAGTCCTGTCACGGTCGAATTCTTTTTTTAATTTACTGATACACATATTTTATATCGAGCATTTAAAAATGCTCTATATGCCATTTTTTAATCGCAGCCCCATTACCTGGCGCGACATAATAATTTACCACGTGAGCGACAGATAAATATTAAAAAAATATAGAAAGGCTTGTACAGGTTACCAGACAACGGAAATATTATATTAACTACTTTTTGTATTTTTTTACAGATATATATTAAATATTCACTAAATTAATACCAGAAACCATATTCAACATCATCAGTCATTAGCATGTCCATTGAACCATAGAACCATAAAAACTTCAATCACCATCAATCTTGAAACCATAACTGAACGTACATAAAATAATCTTATCGCCAAATTCCTTATTACTAATTTAAAACGCGACGTGCTCAATCTTTAGAGGATCTGAGGTGCCCGCTCTTACGTGAATATTTTGTAAAATATTAGCAAGGTAATTAACGACGAGTACATCCTCCGAGATAAGGGCCACCATCCGTCACCATTTTTCTCGATAAACTATCATTTTAGACCAGTAGAATAATAGATAGGTAGCATTATACCGGTCATCCCTGATCCCTCTGAAACTATTAATGTACGCTTGTGTTTTTTATTCATGAACACTGTTAAACCCGAAACTATACATAATTTCTTTAAGGCGGATGGATAATTTTTTGCGGATGTTGGTTTTATGGGGACTTTTAACATTTTATTTACATTTAGGTACACCCCGACCATTTGTAGTTATTTTCAGCTCTACTTCAGCATTGATATAACTTCGATTTGGCCTGTCTATGTGCTATACATTGCCGCGAGCTGTTGAATACGTTACACAGGAATATTTGTGTGTGGGGTATGCTGCAACGAAATGCTTGCACGGCGTGCGCAGCGACGGGTTCCCGTCTTTATGTTAGTTTCCGTTGGCTGCTTGGAGGTATGGGGTGTTTTGTAACAGATAGTGCCACACTGCATTGTAGCCAAATTACGCAGGCAGGATAAGGAGGTACTTCTCGCTTACGCAATACCTACCGGAGTAAAGTGACTTTCATGCGGTGTGTAAGTCTCTTGTGGCCTATGGAGGGAAGAAGAAGAAGGTGGGCTACGCATCTTTATAACCTGCATGCGGATGTCTATGGCCATCGGTAGTCATAAAAAGTCTCTGAAAAAAGTCTCTGTCTGCTCGGTTTCACCCTATACTATTAAAAAAAAGAGGACAATAACGTAGTGGTACCTTGTCATCAAAAAGTTCTGATAGCTCGTTTGTATGGTACAAATTTTATTCATATCCTCTAGTTGTGACAAGCCCAACAATTTTACTCGTCATCTTTAAAAAATAAATAATATTTGTTGTAACAATAGACAGTTTGTTTAAGTTAGAAGTAACATTTCATCGAAAATTAGTTGAGGATTCATTAAGCTTGTCAATCGTTCTTTATCAATTGTTATTAAGAAAATTGAAAGGAAAATGGAGGGTTTCATCAATAAGATCGAATGGTTTATGCTATAACAATTTTAGTTAAACGTCAACCTCAGTTCAAAAACATTTTTGTGAAGGTATAATTTAAGAACTTCATGGTACATATAGGTATAATAATGAGTATCAACTACATAATATAAAAAAAGTCGCTTTTCACCGTATGTGTGTCTGTATGCATAAATCTTTAAAGTTACGCAACAGATTTTGATGGGTTTTTTTTAAATAAATAAAGTGATTCAAGGTTTATTATGTATAATAACTCCACTTTTCAAGCCCGAAGTCCACGCGGGCGATGCTGCGGGCGGAAGCTAATATTTCTAAAAAAAAGGAGAAAAAACGAGCATTTCGGAACCATTTATTAATTGTGATTGTGCCAATAATTGCATTCTTTCTTTCTTTAACTTGGTATCTACCCCCGATCAAGAATTAATATTTGCACCATTATTGATTATTTTGACGCGTTGTTCTTAACGCTTTAAAAATATTGTTACTAAGATATTTTTTGTGTAAGTTAATATAAGACCAGATGTTTACCTCTAAATTGAACATCTCCGTTAATATGGCCGTAGGGATGGCCCACGCCAGTCCATATCCAAACACCAGCAACGCGAGGCAGGTGAACGCAAGCCAATGTTCTGACGTCACCGTGAGATCAGCCTGGGTGAACACAGCCAGCGTGCCCATAGACAATATCATAATGGAGAAGGCTACTGTCAGAACATACTGAAAGAAACATGATTGATAATTTAAAAACGGTACGACGTAGTGCCACGCTCCATGCATGCATGTAGCTGAATTGAGCCAGCACGACCTCTCGCTTACACGATACCGGCGAAAAGTGACAGTTGTGTTGTCGCGTTTTGTTCGGTGTGTATGTAGCCTGTGATCAATGGAGGTGGGAAGAGGGAGAGCAACGCATCTGCATAACCTCTGTTTGTATGTCTATGGACGTCGGAACTCATGAAAATGGCTCCGACTGCTCGATTGCCCCCTACACCATAATAAAAAAAAAGTCAGTTCAACATTTCTATATTTTACATCTCGATGACTGCCTCGTGGTCTAGTGGTAAGCGTGTTTAACCACGAACGTGAGGTCCCGGGTTCGAATCCCGGGTCGGACCAAAAATTGTTATTGGGATTTTTCAATTTCTAATAACAGTACGGAGTCAGGAAGTTGGCGGTGTTACACCTCCGTGCCTCGGAGAGCACGTTAAGCCGTCGGTCCTGCCCCTGATTTCTCACCGGTCATGTCGGTTTGCCGTCCCATCGGAATATGAGAATAAGGGAATAGAGAGTGCACTTGTGTTTGCGCGCACACTTGTGCACTATAATATGTCCTGCGCAGATGGCACGTCTATATAGACGGCCGCCGTAGCCGAAATCGGCTAGGACGGTTATTATTAATATTATTTTACTTAAGCCATGTTATAAACACATCGGGATATTAAATATTGATAACGATTTTTCCCCTGAAGCTCGGTCTGACTTTGAGCAAAGTGAAATGCGAGGACCAAGATAGAGAGAAATAGTGAAAAATTGTGTTTGTCCTGCACCTACAGTGGAGACCTAGGGTATTATGTAAAAAGTAAGATCGTGATTATATATTTGTCTCTATCTTGCATACAAACGTGTTTCATTAGGGCTTATATCATTTTATATCTCCATAAATATATTTCGGTGTGAAACAAATGGTCTGGGTTATGAGGAACACGTTTAGGCAGCGCATCACGCAAGTTCACCACTTGTCAGGTCTTACGACTCCGAACCTGAGCGCTTCATAAAATAATAATTTGAAATCATAAAGTTTTATTATTTAAGTTCTTACTACTTAGAAGAAGCAGGTCTTATAATCTACATTGTAGAAGATTATTGCGTTGGCTCCCTTGATAAGCCAGCTCTTCGAGTTCATTAAAGTAATTAGTAGTACCATTTTCCGTCGCAGCCAAGTTGAGAGAATGCGATAGTGCCATAGAGATTTTTTCTTTCAGATGTACTATTGAGAAGTTTTGGATGGCCCATTGGACAAGAGGAGGGAAGCGACACATCTGTATAACCTACATGCGGATGTCTATAGGCAGTAGCAGTCATCGAAAGTTTCATACTATCTGTTTACACCTTTATGCTATAAAAAAGGAAAAATATCAACCGTGCCTACACTACTTTGGGCCAGTGAGAAAAACAAATGCTTTCATGGCCGTACCAGATTGGGTTGCAGAAGCAGAGCAAAAATAATCAACGCTTTTTATTCTACTAGTCAATACATAATTTCTTTATTGTACTACAACTTTTTCATCTGTAATATTATGTATATAAAAATTTATATATATAAACCTTTTAATTAAACAACTCATATAATTTTACATTAATCTGCTTGTCTTATAAATACCTGACAAAGTTCCCATGGTAACTATTCATTGAATTTTTGTAATTGTTAATAGGGCATACCATTATCGAATAACAACATAAAAATAATTGATTAATAGGTACATACTTTAGTATTTTTTAATTATTATGTAATTATAATAAATGCATGCAATAGTGCTGCATTGCAGACTGGATGGGCTCTCACGAGCGGGAGGTACTTCATCTCTACATGATACTAGAGCAAAGTGCATCTATCGCAGTTCTTACGGATTGACAATTTTCGGAAACTAAAGGGATGTACGTAATATACCATTTTAATGGTATTTTAAGATTTTTGGTAAGAGGTAGTGCCACACTGCATGCTTGCATGCAGCCGAATTGGGCCCGCATGACCGCGGAGGTTCCTCTCACTTACACGAGACCGGCGTAAAGTGATAGCTGTGCGATCACGTTTCGTGCGGTGTATAAGTAGACGGTGGCCCATGGAGGTGTGAGAAGAAAGGAGGGTAGCGCATCTGTATAGCCGCTATGGGCGTCGGTAGTCATGAAAGTGGCTCCGACTTCTTGTTTACTCCCCTATACCAAAAAAAAGAAAATAAGAATTATGTCAAAATACTTCGGTAGTCATAAAAAAATTATCCCCTTATCCTATCATCATCATCATCATCATCAGACTATTGCAGTCCACTCGTCGTCGTCGTCGTCATAGCACGCCACTGGCCTCGATCTTCGGCTAAATAAATATACATATATCTACTACCTTATCCTATAAAAGAAGTATACTCACTCACTTTTCTCTCGACTATTCTTATGAGCAAAACAGATAAGAGGCCGCCCACAAATAGACATATTGGCACCAACTTCTTTTCAGAATCGATTGATGTGTTCAACTGAATTAGGATCTTCTCTTGATCGAGGAATATGATGCTTCCACTGAGTACTAGAGTTGTAAACTGGACAAAACTGATTTTCATTTCATCTCTCCAAATTCTGTTTCTCACTAAAATGAAAATTACACATTATGTTGGTATAATATCTTCCATTTCCAGCAGTGGAGTGCCTTTGGCTGATGTTGACAATGATAATATTTTTGTGTATCAGATGATATCAGTCCGTCGATCAGATGTTATACCTACGGGTGACCATTTATTTATTTATTTATATTTATTCGGAAATCTTACAGCTAGTGTGGACAGTTCTGATAATTATAAATTCGTTAAGGCCAATTAAAAGTTTAGTAGTATAGGCGCTAATAAAATCAAATATATTATGAGAGGTTTATCAAACATTTATACATACACAGCCAATCATTGTCTTAACTTAGTTGCGCCAATGTCTGGAAATAAATCTTATTATTTCGCATTCTTTCAATTGCTTTTTCCACAACGATATCTTACTATGATTATGATAATATAAACACGCAATTTGTGGACATTTCTTGAAAATCTTAATGGTTATTTTTTTACAACAGACTCAGAAACTGAGTGAAACGTGACAAGAATGCTACCAGTTTACTGGTAAGTATTGCTCCAACGATACAGGGCGTTTTCTCATTCGTTCCATAACATTGCAGTAAATTCACATTAAAACAAATCTTGGTGAGATAGCGCTGTAACTCATGAAAAGTAATAAAACATAAATCCCCTTTTCAAAGTTGGTGGCGTTATGACTGTGACAATAATGATTTTCTAAAACTTTTACACGCTTCCACCAAAGTTACAAAAATGAGTTAGAATTATTACTTGAAGATGTGAATGAATTAATGGAAAGATTCTATATATGTATAATTTTTTTTTTGCATTAATTGTTACCCAACGATTAATTATAAATTGGGGACAGGAACTCTTACTGATCGCACGGAGTCTCACATCTTTGTAACATTTATTACTAGCTGCGCCCCGCGGTTTCACCTGCGCAAATTTCGATCCCGTATAAAATAGAAAATCATCCCATGGCATCTCATAGGAACATTTTCCGGGATAAAAACTATTCTATGTGTTAATCCAAGTTACCCACTATGTGTGTGCCAAATATCATGAAAATCGGTTCAGCAGTTTTCGCGTGAAGGAGTAACAAACAAACAAACATATCTTTCGCATTTATAATAAAAAATATAAAAAATGACGGACATCTTCAACATAGCGTTAGGACGCACCCAAAAGATAACACTTTCTATAAAAAGTAAGTAATTCAATACATACTGGCAAATATATAAATTAGGAAATGATGTCACGAAAAAATATATTTGGTTTGTGCAAGTGAAAATAAGAAGCACTCTATTAAAAAAAAACAAGTTAAATTCTTAAGAAAATATTCTACGGGCCCGGACGGAAGCTAGTTAACTCGACCACATCTATAAATAGATGAAAACGGGTGGGTCAGACATTAAGGTGTTTACTCAAGCAATTGTCCCTAGTACTACATTTCTATGTTATTGTATGTATTAATCTATTAAATTTCGAATGAAACGTACAGTTAAAGGAAAAAAAACCATAAATCGTCACTCCAATTATCATCTTTATATGTAATCGTCACCCATGTGTAGTAAACTAATGTTTGGTTATAAAGAACCTACGTTTTCGTGAAAAAATAATTAAATAAAAGCAGATAAATCCAAACGATGCTTTCTAAACAGCTATTAAGTCTATTTAACTTTAAATGAAAACGTATCTTAGGTATATTTAAAGCAAAAAATACATAAATCTAGTTTACTGCAACCCTAGAACCTTATTTGGACGAATACAGCTGCAGTATTTTAATAGAAGATATCTAATGTGTGTGTGTGTAGATATCTATGTATATAAATTCTCTTTGCATTAGAAACATCCCGCAAATATTGAAAACATAAATCAAATTAGATACCAGTGACTTGGAAGAAAATGCTTATTCATTTCTATTAAAGTCTCAATACACCCCATACATCTGGGATTGCAAATATATGTGGAAATTGTTGATCACTTGCTATCAGGTCACCGATCCCATATCCGCTTTACTATAAAACATCGTACCGTCCTATAATGTAAAAGTTTCTATGTATGCTCCTTATTATTTTACTAACAAACTACTTCACTGACTGTTATTAATATTTAGCATCATGTAGATTACAATCGACATAAAATTACAAAAAAAACCCTAAATACACAAAATATAATCACGACTACAGATGATTTTAATAATTAAAATAAAACATTTTGTGCATTTACTAATTCTTTAAGTAGATTAACCTCGATAATGTTTCATAAAAAGTTTAAATCGAAACATAACATTATATTATTGTTCGATTAAAACTTTAAAATCGGGATTTTCTGATCACTTTCTGTGTTGGATTACGTTGTAAAATTATAATGATCTTCAAGAATAGAATCGCCCTTCAATTGAACATTTTAGAATTTTGGCGATAAATTTTCAATATTCAATCAAACTCCCTGACTATATTCCAAACAAATTACGAACATCTATAATGGAAGGGGTGATTGCTGAGTGCGTTCAGGGTGAACGACATTTGTCAAGAAAATATGATCAAACTGTCAATAACACGAATATTTTATCTGTTTGATTAATTAATCATTCATTTGGGATTATTATAGATCTTGAAATAAGTGCAAGTTTTAATGTAAAAAGTGAGAATTCGATTAAAGAAATGTTTTTTTAATGTGAGAATATGAAAAGAGTTTGTTAGCGTCCTCTTCGTGCACTTCTATCTACAAACGTTTCAGATTGGTAAGTATCTTTCAGGAGTCTGCACGTTTCAAGTGGGTTCTTTGAGAAGTCCGAAGTTTAGTTTATTATTTGAAGTAAATGCATAAGAGGCTGAATGAATAATGATGAAGAGAAATAGGAATAATAGGAAGTGGCAATTAGCATTAATAGTATTTACTACCTACTCACTAAGTATCCAAGTGTAGAAACTACAGTTAGATACAGCGATGAATATACGTATGCACATGATTTCTGTGTGAAGCCAAATGTTGGATACGTAATATGTTAAATTTGAATTTAAATCTTTATTCTGTCGCACATGCTATGGTATTTATATAATTAATAGATAATATTTTTTGTAGCATAATAGGAGGTAAACGTGTAATCAGGGCCTAATGATGACTACGACGCCAATATACATCTGAATGATATCATCTATATTATGATCATAAAAAATATTATTTGTAGTGCTTTAGTATATGAATTTTATACCTTAACATGAAAAAATAAAACATAAATACCTATGTGAAGTATTCCCAGGTTTCCACTCGACTTTGCTCGATCGCTCTCGTCCCTTAGGCGACTTATCTCGTTGTCTATGTAAACATCGTTGTCGTCCAAACACTTTAGTTTCGCCAAGTTATGTCGGGCTGCCTTGAAGTAAAAACATAATAAGTAAACAAAAGAGATTTTTGCCCTAGGTGTGTCGCTACAAAGGTTGTGTGGTCCTTTTGACATTAGAGGTAAATATTTCGTAAATATATATCCGTAGAATAGTGAATAGTAATATTTCTAACTTATTTATTTGTATAGGATGGTTACAGGAATACTGGACCGAGAGCTACAACTTTCAGAAGTAACTTAAGCTATGTTTAATTGATTAAACAAATTTTATTTTTGACACCCACCGAAGTAGGCGCGGGAAGGCAAGCCTATACTAATATTATAAACAGAAAATAACGAATAGGCTCCAACTACTAGACGAATTTCAAAAATGTTTTCATCATTTGAATGCCACATTATCACAGATTAACATTGGCTACTTTTTACCGCGGAAAAATGCTTCATTCCCGTGGGAAAACTGGGAACTTCTAAATGGCCGAACCAATTGGATTGAAATTTTTTATGTGTATTTCCATTGTTTTACAGACACGAATTTATTATCTATACATTGAATGTTAATTGTTTGTATGTTCTTTCTAGAATCATAAACTAGACATTCGAGAATGCGATGATCTTTAGTAAAGTTGTATGCGCCTGCAAAGGATTCTGAGTTGGTACCTACTACCAATTTTCGACAAATGGCGCCACTGTAATTCCAATGAATTTTATAATTTATTTTATATATATTATAGAATTATCTGTTGGTAGCGTAGCAACGCGAGCACGGTACATCTAGTAAGTCATAAAATCATACTAGAATTCGGTAAGAAATTAAAAGTAATAAAAATGTCAGTCATAGCCACAGGCAATATAGATTACTACCGCCCCAACAAGATGTAAGTAAATATAATAAAACTTTGCATAGAAAGGAGTAAAAAGCCTCCGCTACATAATAATAAGCTCATCCCTCAAGAATTATTTGATCTATCAAAGACCTTTCAAGTTATTGAACATTTTATTAAGAGCAGAGCTTAGAATCCTTTTTTCCATATGGCTCTTTGTTATTTTTTTGTCTTTGACGTTTCTTTTTTCTTTATCGAATCGATATATGTTATTTTTGGTCTTTCTGACACCAAGAATATATAATAAGAATAGTAAGAGGTAGTGCCAAGAAGTATTGAAGCCGTACTGTGCCAGTACTACCGGCGAGGTAGCCCTCGCTTACACGATATGGTCACAGCTGTGCTGTTGCGTTACGTGTAGTGTGTAAGTATCCGGTGGCCTATGGAGAACCTCTATGAGGATGTCTATGAGCGCAATATAAGGTAGTCTTGAAAACTTTGACTGATCGTTTGCCCCCTGTAATAGCACAGGAGGCAAAACAAAAACAAAAAAAAATATAAAATTATCGTTTGTGAATTGTGTATAATAAATACTATTAAATATAAATTAGAATGAATAGAGAAATAAATATAAATATATTAGAGATTTGGCGTTTAATTAAAAACCCCTAAAAAATTTAGCCTGGATTAGCCCTAGGCCTGGGTTTTATAATTCATATTTAGACTATACCTATTAGACTGTAGTTTTGTAGCTATATTGTAGGAAAAATGACACATAGCAGACGTCAAGGACGTTTTGTTGCCGTTTCAGAAAATATTGTTAAACACGAGAAGGCTGCTATTTTATTCGAAATTGAAAGTTAATTAATGCTGCTTATATTTTATACACAGTTCAGTACATACATAGTACAGTTAGAACATCTAATGGGTCAAGAAACCACAATAAAGAAGAAAGGCAAAAAAATTGGTATTTTTTACATAACTATGGCGATATTTTTTTCTGACATATAAAAACAAAGCAGATCGCAAATGATAATAAAGTTTTTGAAGTGTAATTGCTTGAACAATCTAACGTACCTACCACCGCGACCGTCTGTTAGTAACATAATAAACTTTGAAATTATCATAACCCTAAATCCTATGTAAACATTTAATTTGCATTAAAAATACTGTTATTATATTAAATAAAACTAGAATATAAATTAAGATGGACCTAACAAAATATGTGGGTGTATAATATTACCAAGACTGTGTTACGACATAACATTAACATAATGTTCTTTTATTGCAATAGAGGCAAACTGTGAATTATCTGTGTGGGAAGTAGCTCCCACTCACAGTACCGGCTTTACGTGATGGCTGTGTTGTCGTATTTAGTGCATCTTAGGAAAGCCAGATTGCTATTTGGGAGATGGGGTCTCTAGGTGCGTTACCCACGGGTAGATAGGCATCGAGGGAAACGAATTAATCTCTGAGAAGTTCATAGTTTAAACTCTCTGCGGAGGTTTATATAATCTAAGGGTCCACGCACACACGAGACTTTTAGACGCGGCCACCGGCGATTTAGACACCCGAATTTTTAGAAGCCGAATGCAGCGACCAGACGCGGGAAGAGCACATTTCAAGACGCCAGACGCGGCGATTTAATCACTAATGTAACATAGGTACATTACTACTTAATGTCAATAAACGACTAAAGTCGCAAGATCGCGATACTGCATCGAGGTACTCGCACGACTTTACTGCGACCGGTCGCAGAGAGTCGCTAAATCGTGTGACTGCATCGATGCAGTCGTAAAGTCGCCTCGTCGTCTCGTGTGTCGCCCTAAACATTGCATCTTGTTTTGCCGATATATCTATACAAAAATATTTTAATGCTCTTCCGCCTACAAGATAGCATCTAAAACTGTAGTCATGACCTCATGTCCATCATAAAAACGTCTCAAAGATAACACCAGTTTTATCAAAGTCAGATGGAACGATAATGGCCGAGAACATCTTAAGATGTCGCTGAAGATAATATTGATTCAGTTACGGACTTGCGACGAGCTTGTCTAAGCGCGTCTAGTAAAGACAGCTACTACAAATATTGACTTAGGGTATTTACTGGATATTCCCTTCAAGTTTATTTATTTAGGTTTGTACCGAACTAAAGTTTCCTTTGACGAAAATAGTGGATTATCAAAATTCAGTTGTAAATTTAATCGGCATCGTAGTTCTCATTTTACTAGTATTCTTACAATCTGCTACAAATATAATCAGATAAGATTATATTATGTACAACATGTTTTTCATTTAAACATAGACAAGAATAACTTAGGCGGACACGAAAGGGAATATATTTATTCAGAGCTCTATTTGGGGTGATGTCCGCCAAATAGATACAATTTAGATTGAATTAGGGACACGTTATAAATGTATATCCGACTACGTCACACGCGCCATAAAAAAACGTTCACAATAATTGTTTAGGGCAAAATGTACCCTTATTATTCAACTTTTAAGCATGACCGTGTGGCCTAATGGATAAGGCGTCGGACTTCGGATCCGAAGATTGCAGGTTCGAGTCCTGTCACGGTCGAATGTTACAATTCATACTTTTGTATTTTTATAATCACTTTTTATTAATTTATAATTTTTGTATTAATAAAATATGTCCTGGGAAAACAATTGAATACACTGGCCTTGCATAATTTTGTGAGACTCGAATAATTACCAATTTCTTGATGTGTACTAGTTTTTGGACTTTTATTTCGTTTAGTTTTTTGTTCATTGTTGGATCGTTACGTTAGCATACAATAAGGTAAAGTTTAGGGTATTTTCTAGTGAGGAATATTTTTTTTTTACTTTTAGGTCTTTTGTCCTTTTACCCTGGTCGACTAGGTGCCCTAGTGTTAATTGATCGGGTTAAGCGGTCGGAATCTCACACACTATTGAAACTTCCATAATATTTCTATAGTTTGTGACATAAGTTTAAGATAAGAGGGTACAATTTTTGATATTCGGGTGGCCTATCGTGGTTTTTTTCGCGTTTCATGTTATTTGTGAGTTTCCGGTGGTGAAAGGAGGAAAAGGGGACAACAACAGGCTTCTTAGTTAAGTCTCCGATTGCTAGTTTGTTCTGAAATTTTATTTTCTTTAGCCCTTAAACGTGTGATGATTGTTTTATGTTTATGGAGGCAAACGAGTCTTTTGTTCACTACCGACGCCCATAGATATCCGCTTACATGGTATACAGATGCGCTGCCCTCCTTTTCCCTCCCATCTCCAAGGACCACCTGCTACTTACACACCGCACGCGACAGCACCGCTGTCACTATACGCCGGTCTCGTGGCTACGCCGGTCTAGAGGTACCTCCCCGGTCGTACCGGTTCAATTTGGCTGCATTCAAGCATCCAGTATGGCATTCAATCATCCAGTATCTTACTAAAAGTTGCTATGTCCATATTCACCACTTTCACAATTTGGACATCATGAATTTCGCCCACCCGAGGAAGTTCAAGACAATTTTTTATCGCTACTGTTGGGTTACACAACTATGTATCTGACTGGTATATATTGGCTGCCTTATGGTTCAGTAGTAAGCATGTTCAACCATACACGTGAGCTTTTGGGTTCGAATCCCATGTCGGAACAAAAATTATATATGATTTGATTTGATTATTATTGGGATTTTTGAAATTCTAATAGTAGTTCGGACTCAGGAAGTCGGCGGTGTTACATCTCCATGCCTCGGAGATTCTTATGATATAGAGATTGATATTCAATGTTGATTAGTGGAAAATATTAAAATAGAGGACCGAGGTCAGATGCATACACAAATATATTTAGGCGCGCTGTGTAGGATAAGTGACCTATCTTTTGTTCCGGTCCTTCAAGTAAATGTTATTTGTGAGTATAGTACTCTTTCGGACGGTTGTAATGGTACACTACCTCTTACAAACAAAAAAATATATCGATAATGAACTCACCTCAATTTTACCGACTTTAATCAAGTAACTCGGAGACTCTATGAGTGTGAATAAGCACAGGAACTGAAGGATAACCAGCGATACTGTCAAATACAGCATCGACTCCGAAGTCATGCCCAGCTTCACCAGGTACCCACTGGCTGTCATGAACGACATCAGGCAGACCATGGCACCCCTGCTCTGTATCGTGCTGATCTCCCGCAGGTATACCGGCACACACGTGTAGAGACCGGCGGTAGAGACGCCGATGAGTACATGGAGAATGATATTGCTTACTTCAGTTTGTGGCAAAAGAAGTGGCACACATGAAGCCTGAAAAAGATGGAATTTGTAGTTTGTACAGATTATATATTTTAGTTCAGATACGCTGGCATCACTGCTTAGACGAATCTATCAATTAACATGCTTCCAGTATATCTTATACTTTATACTACCTAAGGTTTTGTCCCACGAGTCTCATACTGTCCATTTTTATCTATCCAGCACAACTAATTATTTTATATACACAGTATAAAGGTGCAAACGAGCAGTTGGAGTCATTTTCATGAATAGCGACGCCCATAGACATCTGTATGTAAGCGAGTGGTACCATCCCAGTTCGAATTTTCCAAATTATAACAAATAATATTTGTGAGCTATATGTTGACATACGTAGGTCACTATCGGTTGGTTGTCTGTCCTGAGTTGTCCTCATTTAAGGCCTGAGTCAATTACGTGGCGAGCTGTCCAATAGAAGCGGAGCATTCGTCGACATACCCACATTAAAGGTCATCGAACTTCGTTCGCAAGGAAGTTTTAAGAGCACTTGTTTCTATCTCTTATGGTATTTCAACTATTGATAATATTATCGTAAGATAACGTAAGATTCATTTATCATTATCACTAGGATATCGTTTAAATATAATTAACTAGCTTCCGCCCGCGGCTTCGCCCGCGTGGATTTCGGACTTCAAAAATCCCTATAAATTTTAACTTATTATGGTATTCTGATATGAAAGCTATATTAAGCTGGCTTCTCACTGCGCGTGCTACTACGCGCCGCGCCGCTCCACGCGCAAGGACGACGAAAATCCGTTCAGTAGTTTTTGTGTGAAAGAGTAACAAACACACAAACTTTCGCATTTATAATATTAGTAGGATATTAACTTACCCCCTGAAGTAAAACTACAATGTATATTCCAAATTTCCGACCCCATTTGTCGATCGAATAACAATGTATGCTGCCACTGAGGATAGAACCGAGAATCAGAGCTGTAGTACTCCAGGGAACGTCGTTGAAGAAAAAGAAAAACCCGGAGTGCGTTGATATTGTGAGGTTATTGCTTTCCACGCCATGTGTGAAGAACAGCAGACTCACTGTAAATATATGACCAAGTTTATAATGTCCTATATAAATTTCTTGTCACGGTGATCATCTAGAGCGTTAACAATACCATTATAAACAGGCAAATCTGTTGCGTTCTGGCAAAATATAAAATAGGCCTCTTGCTTGAAAAGACGTATAAGCTTATGAGTTAGGGACCTTTTTGTAACGTTGATTCTTAACAATATTGTTGAATATTTCTATAAGTAGGTAATTTAAAAATGTTCAGATGAATTAATGAAAATAAATAATCAGCAATGAGTTTTACGGAATACACTTCTACTTCGAAAACACATCGAAGTAGAAGTGTATTCCTGTCGGATTGTCACAGTCGCATGCAATTTTTTCAGTAATTTTTAGTGTGAAAAAAATGAAGAGCACGTGTGTATCAAATCTACATTACTAGAGTCGTGTTACGAGAGTGGTGAGTATATTCTGCTTTTCTAATTACATCAGAGCGTGCGTACATAACCTTGCCCGGTATATTGACTAACACTGAAAGAATTTTCTAAATCATCGTACTTCCTGAGATAGGATTTTGAACCAACAAATCTTTATAATATTAGTATACATTGTAATATATTTATTTTCCTTGATAAAATCCCTGGTAGTAGATTATTTTTAAGCGATAAATAATGTTCGTCGAGACTTTGTTTACAAAAGGCTTTACTATTTTGTATTAACTAAGACGCTGCAAACCTCTTGTTGAGATTTCATCTTATCTCGGCATTACTTCACCTTTTTAGTCACGTAGCGAGAAAAGATTTATGTTTCATGTTGAGTCATGAAACACCTATTTTTTTACTTGCTCATAGTTCAGTGCTCATTGTGTAATTTTTATTTAAGGAATATTTTAGTTTTTTTTTTTTGTAGTATTGAGTGACAAACAAGCCATCTAAAATGATTTCTTATATTCATACACATCTGCATAGTGGCTTGTATCTTGTTGCTGCCAATATAGTAAACTCACACGAAATGCGACATCACTTTTATTATGTAAGCGAGATATAGTCCGGTCGTGGCGAATGCAATGTATATTTTTGATAATGTTTTGCATCAATTCTCTGTTCAAAATTGCTATAACTAAAAACAACCTGATTATCCACATAAAAGATATTTCATATCTAAGTATATTTTGCAGTATTCTATTTATAAATCTGTTTTAGTTTTAATACATTTCTTTTTATATTTTATTTCATACATCGCGGGCGCTGTTTTATCTCATACACAACTCGTTTTTCTCATCTTAGCTTATCTTTTACGCTTACGAATTTTAATATGTTCTATATTTAAGTAACAAGCAAAACACAGTTTTAAAAATAATCATAAAATTATTTTAATTAAAATGTTTTTATCGTGTATATAATGTTTAATGCTAGTGTGGAGGGGTGTAAGGTACCGGGGAAGACCTAGACTGACGTATCATTATAAGATTGATTGGGTACTGACGTCTGACTACTATCCATAGGTGGTGTCAAGAGTGTTTGTACGAAGAAAATTATGATTAGATGTGGAGGAAGCAAGGCAAATATATAAGGATCGTGATATTTGGTACTCGGCTCTCTCTGCCTACCCAGTTAGGGAACTTCGTAATGATATTGTTTGTGTGTATGTCTGTTTCTATAACTGAATCTTTTGTAAGTCCTTTGAAAAGTAATTGTTTAGGAAAAGTAATAGGTAATGACAATAACTTCTAATAATAATATATAAAATTCATTGGAATAACAGTGGCGGCATCTGTCGAATATGGATTAGAAATCACTGTCTAGTCCAATTTTATTATTTGTAAAATTTTTTTTAAGCATTGGGGGACAAACGAGCATGTCATTTGATGACTACCGATACCCGCTAACATGCCACACGGAGTAATGGTTAAGCAGATGCGTTGAACTATTTCACCCCTCTCCCGATAAGCAGCCAGCTACCGTCAAACTGCACAAAATGCGTTAGCATAGCCATTACTTTCCAGACGTTATCATGTACGGATAAGAACCTTCCTAATCTTGCCAGCTTGATATTGTTGCAAGTTGCAATGAAGCACCTGTCATTTATAGTTTAAATTCATGTTGTCGCTACTACGCTATTGTCAGGATATAATGATGGTAATAATAACAAAGGTACAACCATAATTAAGTAATAATACATCAATTATTTTATAACGAAGTCATGAACGGCAAGTGATAAGAATCGCCGTCCGCGTCGACATAATTGTTCTTTTTTTTCAAGAAAAATCTTTATTAAGTGAGAATTTAGATTTGAATATTAACATGTACGTGATAGTGCCATGTTGCATTACATTCGAATTTGGCTGGCACGAAAAATGTGTCTTTTGCTTACATGATGACACCTTAAGGTGACATCTACGTGTCTGCCATGTTGCATTACATTCGAATTTGGCTGGCACGAAAAATGTGTCTTTTGCTTACATGATGACACCTTAAGGTGACGTCTACGTGTCTGCCATGTTGCATTACATCCGAATTTGGCTGGCACGAAAAATGTGTCTTTTGCTTACATGATGACGCCTTAAGGTGACATCTACGTGTCTGCCATGTTGCATTACATCCGAATTTGGCTGGCACGAAAAATGTGTCTTTTGCTTACATGATGACGCCTTAAGGTGACATCTACTTGTAGCATTTCGTGTGGTGAGTTTCCGGCGGCGCATTGGAAGGGCGTAAGAGAGTGTAGCAACAGTCTACATAATAATTATATTAATGTCATATACATTAATTGTGGGGCAATCGACACTATGGGTGTTAGCAGTTTCATTAAAAGTGAAGAAGCGAAAATGTGCACGTCTCCTTTCTTACCTTACTTACTTCTTCTGTATAAAAAAACATACCTCATAGAGTTGAATTATATTCCAACCTTTATAAAACATGAATATAGTGTTAACTTACACAACATTTTAAAAAACTACTGTAACATGGTGTAACTTCAACATTCGCTGATTAGCTAATCTCTTTGCGATAAGTTTAAGAATATGAGCAACAAGCATTATTATTTACTCGTGTACATTGGATTAATACGAAAACATGTTTAATTTCACTTAATTATTTGGGTGAATTTGACATAGCAAGGGCCTTATTTAATAATAAGTTAATACTCTAATCCAATGAAAGTCAAAAGGGAACTCAGATGCCTCTTTTAATTACTTTTATTATGTTTCCTTTTACTTAATTTTTTCCTGTTCTGAATGGCCTGATAAGGCGATTTTGAAAAGGAATATAAAATATATCTGTGTACGATTTCTATTTATTTTTATTTATTATTATATTATTTATTAATTTATTATGATTAGAATTTATACTTAGAAATCAGAATGTATAGTGCACAATTATAAGGACAAATGTGCAGTGCATGCAGTTGGAGTCAACTGATGATAACAATGCCCCAAAACATCCGCAAATTAGCTATGCAAATTTCTAGCCCATCTGCCCTCCAATAGGCAACAGAAAACTTTGCGGCGTACAATGTACCTAAGCAAGATGTAAGAGTACGGCCATGCCGAGGCAACTCGACTGCAATGCAATGTAATAGAACAATATTTCTTGTAGCAGTACTTCTACTGGACTGCCTCGTGGTCTAGTGGCAAGCGTGTTCAATCACAGACGTGAGGTCCCGGGTTCAAATCCCGGGATTTTTCAATTTCTTATAACAGTCCGGAGTCAGGAAGCCAGCGGTAGTACACTCCTGTGCCTCGAAGAGCACGTTAAGCCGTCGGTGCTGCGCCTGATTTCTTTCTGGTCGTGTTAGACGGCCCTCTCATCGGAATACGAGAATGAGGGAATAGAGAGTGCAGTTGTGTCTGCGCAGACACTTGTGCACTATAATAATATTATGCCCTGCGCAGGTGGATCGCCTATATGGACGGCCGCCGTAGCCGAAATCAGCTAGGACTACATTGTTACTGCTACAAAAAATATTATTCTATTCGAAGCACTCAAGACCTCAAGATGCGATTGAGCACGCTTACTAGAAACTACGCATACAGTCACGGTAAATTAAGAATAAGAATAAGAATAATTTTATTTCTTTCCTCAATAATGATAACAATACAGTATGTGGGATCTCCTAGTAAGTTTTGAAAAAACCTGTGTCAGGAGTATCCCGCTCTTCCGTAACTTATGCATAAAGTTATCTTATTTCACAGTTTAATGTATTTATAATTTGATGGCAAAGTGTAGAAACAAACATAGTTTTCTACACTCTAATTTTCTTAAAAAATAGGCTATACTTTACTCCAAAATTAAGATATATTTATACAAATAGGCACAGTGACTATCTGCTATCAACCTAAGACGTGAAAGCCATGGCACGGTTTTACAGAGCTAATAGGTTTATGTTTAAACGGAAGTGAGATAAATATCACATTACAGATTCATGAAATCAGATATGAAAATATAATATGATAAAAAAACGGCCAAATGTGAGTCAGACTCGCACACCGAAAGTTCCTTGCCATGGCGAGATACTGGCATTATAACTTATTTATTTGCGGACTTCTGCACTTATATTATACAAAACTAGCTGCACCATGCGCGCGTTGCTCACAGCAATATATAAAATTCATTGAAATGACAGTGGCGCCATCTGTCGAAAATTGGTCGTACCAACTCATAATTCTTCGCGGGCGCATTCAGTTCAACTTTACAATAGATCATCGCATTCTCAAATGCATAGTTTACGGCTCTAGAAAGAATAGACAGACAAACATGCATTTTTATTTATTACTAGCTGACCCGACAGACGTCGTCTTGTCATAATTGAAAAATATGTTGTCATGGCCAAAATGTCAACGTGTTACTTTACCCTTTTTTTGACACAGGGGAATACATTTACGTATGATACCTAGGAGCCCGGGTGGGCCCTAGGCCAATCTATATACATGTGATATGTCGGACTCTACACTTGGGAGTGCAATACAGACTAAGCTCCAGTGTGCCTTCAGCCGCAGGGGCTTGGTCACCCTTTAGTAGTTTACATATCGAAATCAGCGCCACCTACCGAATCCAATTTTATTTTTAAGCGTCCAGGAATCCATCAAAATTATAAAATTTCAACCCAATCGGTTCTGCCGTTTAGAAATTTATCCATTTTCCCATGGAAATGAAGAATTTCCTTGCGATAAAAAGTAGCCTATGTTAATCTGTGATAATGTAGCATTCAAATGGTGAATCGGTCCAGTAGTTTTGTAGCCTATTCGTTACATACGTACAAATCTTTCCTCGTCATAATATTAGTAAAGATGAGCGCTCAAAGCGACTCAAATCGTCGATGACCTAATTATTTCCAGACAGCTTGATCCTTTACAAGCACTTCAGAGGCATTTTGGTTTGCTCTACATTTTCTATGTATATTCCACTGGGAGTATTCCGAGGAGTTACTGGGACTAACATAGCAGCGAAATTTCAATGTTAGACATCGCATCAGTACTCCAAATTTCATCCTCAGCACCACGTGTAGCACCAGGGTTGTATTTGCAATTACCGTCCATTCACAACAACCCAATGGATCATTGTCGGACTTTGAGACATGTGTACTCGCTTACTAGTTTCTTGAAGAATCCCATATCGTTCGGTTCGAAATTGTCAAGACGGGCAACCTTGATAATTACATACGAGTAAACTTGTCTCACAGTCTGACAATGTGCCTGCAAAATCTCATGTTTTGACGTTGCTTATAGGCGGTAGAAGTCATGCTCCTGCTTGTTTTATTCTATAAAAACAATCTCTATATATGTATATAAAAATCTCGTGTCACAATGTTAGTTACCATATTCCTCCGAAACAGCTAGACCGATTCTCATGAAGTAGTGTAGTTGCGTGCATATCGGGTAGGTATCAGAATTGGCCAAAATCTATTTTTAATCTCGATTTGGGGTGGGATATAAACTGACGCGGGTGCGCTGCACTGAGCGCAGCTAGTAGGTAATACGTAACAATCTTTACAATGCTTTTACTGGTTATACTCTTATTCGCATCGTAAGTATAATATATAGGAAGAGGATCCTGAAGAGGTCTATTTCATTCTTCTGTTTCAAAAAATCGGCATGTCTATTTCTCATGGCGTACCTATATTGCGCGGACATATAAGCTTCGAATAAATTATTGAAATTTGAACCCAAAAGGATGAAATATAGTTATGTTACTTCCATTTAACTCCCTAGTAAGAAGCATGGCGGACTATTATTACGAATATATCGAAAAGGTCGCTCATGGAAACTTCTTTTTTGTTAAGAAATATTTCAGTTGTGCTAAAAATATTGAAAAAAGTCCCGCTGAATGAGATCAATTGGAATAGGTAAGTAATTGCATGTTTTCGTCTTTTGAGTTGATTCAAAGGTTTTAATGTATTATTCCACTAGAATGTATTAATATTAGCAAGTAGATATATACTAATTTCAATATTATATAACACGGTGAAATTATTATGATGGCTTTCGAGCCGAAGCATATACATTTAGAATAACCTATAGCACCAATAAAAACGGATAAATCAATTGTAATTAT
>LUGF01011394.1:6345-17515 GCA_001625245.1 Calycopis cecrops
AGCGTGTACGTAAGGAGAAAAAAAATTTAAAAATTCCTGTGGCTAAACTATCGAATAAAAACAATGGAAAGAAAAAATATCCAACGATCAAGCGTGTGTGTGTGACGCAAGATACGTTAAAACTGAGCGATGCGACACCGCTCCCACGTCGCAAAATATTATTCACCGGTCCTCGCCTCGTCTCGGCGGTTGACAGCGCGGTGCGGCGCCGCAACGCATTGTGTGGCATGCCACAAACATATTTTGTATGGAGGCGACGCAGCGACGTCGCTCGCGTCGCCGCAACTCGTCGTGTGCTTTGGCACTTAACGGCTATTTTCACAATACCTGCCATGCTTTACAATAATGACATTTTTGTATCGTGCTATCTGGCTGAAAGCATAATATAACGAAATATGTGGCAATATAATATATAAAAGAAACACTTGTTATTATTATTCTGAGATGTAAAATATGCACACTCGATATACGGGCGCACCGTCAGTAGCTGTTCTCAGTCCAACTATCCCCCAAGGCTTAATACGGCCTGCGTAGTCACCTGCCGCTGTCTGACTGAGGAATTCATAGGCTTCAAGATGTGGACTCCAGGTGCCAGACGGCAGTGAACCACTCTCTTTCGTGTTCGATGTTTTGTAGTTAGTTACTCACCTACTCACCATATCACATACTCACCTAAACAGACAAAGATATGTACAAGTTTTGCTGTCACAGCCACAGTTCCTACATAAATTGTGAAACAGGAGTTGAGTTCAACACTCATATTAAATAGCAACAAAACTAAAAGAATTAATTTAAACATTAAATTATTATTTTACTGTAAGTAACTTATAAATTTGGACCTGAAAACTCAATTTCTTAATTTCATCGTGGTATTTAATGTAATAATATTATAACGATAAAGCTTAAGATAATATTATATTTTATAAAAGAACATTACTGTACCTGAGACTCAATAATATATAATTACCAGCGATCGACAAAACATTCGACTTCGAATACCGTTTGACTAACTACTATCTAAGTAAAACTTTATGTGAATAAAGCTATATAATGTAAGTATAATAGGTACGTAATTGACATTAAAAAATTAGATTCATTTAAGCATTGAGTGCGAGTGTGTCTGTCATCATCATGTCTGCCTTTATGGTTGCACTGCAGTACCTACATTATACATACAGAGGCTCTTTCAACGAATGCAAAGTTGACCGATCTGCCACTCTCCAGAACAGCGCTGATCCATCTGCTGCTTTTTCATGCTGTAGCGTAACATTTAATTCAAATAAAATAGTAAAATCTATCTCTATATTATAGATAACGTTAAGCTGAAATTAATAAAAAATTAAGTTCCTCCATTCGCGCAATTCTCTAAAGCTGGGATGGAATATTGTTTTCATTATAAAACAATTGCGCCAATTAATTCAATATAAAACTTAAACATGAATATTTACATTAACTATTATCTTCACTGCGTACAGTTTTTATCGTCATCTAGTTCACGACCATGTCGACGGCGAGGCCCGCTGGTGTTACAATAAATAAAAAACCGAACGTAATCAGACCGTGAGATTGAGGTGTTTGTTTTTATTTATTTAATGAGACCAAGGTGGAAGACAGATCCGGTGGCACCAGCCTTATGTTCCATCAAACGATTATTTGTGGTGTGATATGAAGCAGCAGTGGTAACAGTGATAGCAGTGATATAAAAGCACGTATTTACCCATACATTTATCTAGTATGCTTCCTAGGAACATATGTTTTGAATGCCATAATATTCACATTCAACGTCAATTGCACCTAAATGATGTTGACATACTCTTTTCTGCTATAGCATAACGTGGCAAAAAATTATAAAATAATACTCGAGAGTTTTTTTTTTATGGTATAGGAGTACAAACGAGCAGCCGGAGCCATTTTCACGACTACCGACGCCTACAAACATCCATATAGAGGCTATACAGATGCGCTGCCCTCCTTTCTCCTCCCACCTCCATGGGCCACCGGCTACTTACACACCGCACGAAACGCGACAGCACAGCTGTCACTTCACGCCGGTCTCGAGTAAGCGAGAGGTACCTCCCCGGTAGTGCCGGCCCAATTCGACTGTGTGGCACTACCTCTTACGGAACTGTTTCATTATTTATGAGAAATATGTTCATATGTTAGTGGACACGGCCTCTGTATATTCTATTAACTTAATCTTATAATATCATTTTAATAATATAACTTCATTAAATATCAAGATGGTACCAACAAATTCCCTTTTCAGGTCCAAATTGATTAGCTCTTATACTTTAATGCTCAAACGAATTCTTCTATTTTAGTTGCTTGCTTTAGGTTCGTGTCACATTTGTGAATTTGTAAGTAGTATTGCCATGCTGCACTCCAGAGTAATTTATTCCATCTTCAGTTTCTGACTGCTCGTTTGAACCCCTATAGCAGGGGTGGCAAACCGGTGGATCACGATCGAGTCGATCGCAGCAAGATTAAATACGAATTCTCAGCCGATTCATTTGAAATCTCGTATGTCATCGTCGATTGATGTAATGAGGTACATCTCTCACCGATACACCTCTCCTCCCGCGAGACCTCCTCCACGGACGCATCCCGCACGGGCCCCTGGCCAAGCTCACTCGGAGTATCCCCTCCTGGGATCCCTCTTGGCTTCACCGTGGTGGTCTAAGTCACGGTTACTAAGCCACCTTACCACGATAAGGTGGAGATCCGTCAAGGGGGTAAGTATCTTCTATCCTTTTGTTAACGCACGCTACCCAGGAACCCGCGTGGCTCAACCGGGTACAGTGTCGGGCTCGACAACTGGGTTGCCCCTACCGACTAAACCCCTGTGGGTGCCTTCAGCCGTTATAAATGAAGAGTCCAGGACTATTCGGCTGCCTTTGATCAGTCACTACTCCACGCCAGAACCGTGCATCGGGGTCAGGTTTCCATCCTGACACCTGGTCCAACGGAGAACACCACGCCAGCATCTGCTGATTCAGAGGAATGAGTGGAAGGCCGGCATTGGCTGGTCCTATCCATAGGGCGCCGGACCCACCGCGAGACCTCCACCCAGGGGCCAGCCATCGCACGGCCGCAAAGGATAGAGATCTGTCGAGAGGGAACTATCCCACCCAGTACCCAGTAAATATGAAACGACGTTTAAAATTGTTTATGGTCTAATTGTATAGACTTTTAATCATAGAGGTGCAGAAAAATAAAGAGGATTCTTGAAATGAATTTATCTTGATTTTTTCAAAATTGAAGTATTCAACATGCGACAATTGTAACTGAACTAACTGTACCATATTTTGATATATTTGACACGAGAAACCACGAATATTACTAATTACAATAAAACATTTTCATTCAACAACAACTTTACCGATGCAGCCGCAGTCACGGGTGCACTGATTCACCCGGGACCAAAGCTTCTGAAACGTATAGAATAGAATAGAATAGAATAGAATAGAATAGAATAGAATATACTTTATTTAGGTCTTCAGTAATTACACTGCTATACATTAATACAACTTAAAACAATAACATAAAAGAAAAGTAATACAAACTTTAAATAACGACACAAAATAATAAAATATAAAAATTAAGTAAAACAAAAATACATTACAGGCGAAATTATAACACAGGATAATGCACAGCAGTGTAACAAAGCCCTAAAATGGTTACCACTCAGTTAATGGTTGTGGTACTCAGCTGAGAATACCACAACCCTGATATTATGTGGTACCATGTGAGATGAACGTGCAGGATAACACTATGTTATTTTAACACCATAGAATTTATTATATTTTCTAAGTTTCTATTACAGTCATAGTTGGCAAATAGATGATTGATAAACAGTCCGAAGTAGGTACAAACTTGTATGATACATACGTAACTCGTCCTTATGGCCATAGCATAAGGTCTATTTTACTATGCCCCGGCGCACGAATCGACGCGTACCTCACTTCACACCGCATCTGAACATGTACATGTATAATATATTATCAAATAGAAGAATATAAAGATGAGTAATGATTTGGGAGTACGAATTTTGGACAAAGACGAGAGAATAAAAGGTATGTATTTGTTATATATACGATTATGTTATAGTCAGACGTATATACCAGGGGATCGTGAATTAAGGCTGGTACCTATAGCTAGCATCCGGGTCCAGCGCCGGTCAGGGTAACCAAAGCAAACCCGCCCGTGCCGCCATGACACAACTTAGTAAAACGTATACGAGTTGTATAAATAATTAAATAAACGTTGTTCTATTGTAATAGTCACTCAAAAAGCTCATGAAACGACCCATTAGTACATTAATACACACGTAGGTGCCACGTGCATTCCAACCTCGCTTACTCTGTGTGTGTCTATTAATCAACTGCATTAGTAAGCTTTTTGTCGCGTAACAAAGGCTCACATACTAGAGCACATATAAAATATGGGACCACCGAAGTATCTGAAGCTTGCATAGTAATGGTATGAACTACGTGTGACTCGTTTCGTGCAATCGGCCGTGGCGTCCGTCTGGATGGATGGATGGACTAGAGCTAAGAAATTATGTGAACGAATACAATCCACCAAACTAGAGTTTTGGTTTCCGTGGTCACCACAAGACACCGTGAGCGACATGGTGACTACCAACTCATAAGATACAACGTCACCAAATCATTAAAGTGATAGTCCCTAACGACTACTAACTAACTAACTAACGATGCACTAAAACATTCAATTATTTGTAAAAAATGCTATTAGCATCAGATCTCAAACGTTTGATACAAAATCAATCCAAAACCAAAAAATATCTCTTAGGGACTTTTTAACGATTCTCTCTATCATTCTATTAATATTATAAATTCGTAAGTTCTTTTTATGTTATAGGGGGCAAACGAGCAGTTGGAGCCATTTTCATGACTACCGATGCTCATAGACATCCGCATAGTGGCTTTACAGATCGTCGTGTCCTACGAATAAAGCCACTGTGGCTGTAATGGATTTTTATTTTTATTGCTTATTTAAAATCTACTACTAATTCTGAGTTATATGCATAAAATAACTAACAGGATATCAATTTTTTTCAATGAAGAAACCATGTTTTAAAATAGCCACTATTGCTGTCTTTGAAATCATCCGGCGAAAACAGCCACAGCAGTCACAGTGGCCCATTTCACTTATTCGAATTACTTTTTAAATTACCACTAAAAAGTGACAGTATATACCGAATCCATGATATTATAATATATATTTAATGAAATATTAATAAATGTTTGTACTCTTTTTTATGTAATTTTATAAACTCCGTAGTTAAAAGGCACTATTACATCAGTGACTTTCTTCCACGGAAATGTCATGTGGGAATATTATAAAGAGTTATTGGTCCCAAACGTTTTTGTGGCCATATTCTGTATAATATTTCGAATTTCAGGAATATACCGACGAAAAAAGGCATAACGTTCTTTATTTCTTTGGCACTTGCTTTTTAATCGGAGAATAAGGACTTAAGGGACAAATTTTAATGAAATATTGAGTTATTAATCATTTTTAGAACTTCACAATATCCCTAGCATTATACAACAATAATTTAAACAATAACATTGTAAAAGTAACTAGTTGTGTAGACATGAGACAAAAAAATGTTTCTCCTGAAAAGTTGTCTTTATGCAGTTGCGCCTTTATTCGTAGGATACGACGAGATGTACTGCCCTCCTTACACCTCCCACCTTCATGGGCCACCGGCTACTTACACACAGCACGAAACACGACAGCACAGCTGTCACTTAACGCCGGCCTCATGTAAGCGAGAGGTACCTCCCCGGTCGTGCCGGGCCAATTTGGCTGCATGCAAGCATGCAGTGTGGCACTACCTCTTACAAAGTTTGTATATTTATTTGTTTGTTTATTTGTTACTCTTTCACACAAAAACTGCTGAACCGATTTTAATGAAATTTGTCACACACATAACTTGGATCAACGCATATGATAGTTTTATCCCGAAAATATGTTCCTAAATCCTTGGCAGGTATAAGGAGAGGCGTCTCGGTGTAAGATGTACCTCATTACGAATTGTCGTGCCATTTTCTACTTTGCACAGGTTCGAAATTTACGTGGGTGAAACCAAGGGGCGCAGCTAGTCTCGTATGTATCTAAGGGGATCGATGCAGTCTGCCAAGAACCTGCAGCAAACTGTGACTGTAAATGCATTTCGCTTCAGGATTTACTGTCATTGTTTTAGTTCACTCGAAGTTGTTACTGGATGCGATACACGTACATAATATTATTAAGTGCCTTATATTAGACATGAAAGCGATTAAACGTTAATAAATTGATTTCATTGTTTAATTCGACTAAATGTCAAATCGTTGTCGTTGAGTTATCGATAAGTCGAATGAACAAATAAAGTAACATTTGCTAAAAAAATTGCGAAAATTACGATTTCATTGCCAAATTGCAATATAGCACTACCTGATGCAATTTGAACTATTGGTATAGTCTACTCGCTCTTTGCGGTGATGTCAGAATTGTCAGTTGGGAAAAATCTTAGTAAAATTATTCTAAATCTGAATCAGCCACTGCCCTTCACTGCTGAACGTGAGCCTCCCCTATAGTAAAATGATTAGTAAAGATTTAATTAGTATTTGGAAATATTTTATCGCTATAGGCTCAATTTCAGAGTCGAGAATCGAGTCCGGCATAGTTCTCAGTGCAATACCGACTAAACCCCTGCGGGTGCCTTCAACCCCGGATTTGGAGGGTCTCAGTTCTGCAAGAATTAGTTTTTCTCTCTGGGTACGGTCTAGCCACCTCTGAATAGTCCCTACTCTGTCGTCGGAACCGTTCAATGAAGCAAGTTCTCATCCCCCCTGATGGGTCCCCCCATGGTCATTCTCATGACCCCTGGACCCAATATTCTAAAGCATGGTGCGTGGCGAATTAGCCCGAAGCGGACAAATTCCGCCAGTTGTCCTGTTCCACGCCGCCATCTGCTGGTTCATAGCAACGGGTGGAGGACCTCCCAGCTAAGCTGTTCTTTGTCTGGTCTCTCCTCTCAAGCCTGTCCAGTATTGGTAGCAATGTGCGGCATAGCTTTGGGGACGCATATAATAAGTTTATTGATAATAGAATATTTTTTTATAATTAGTTTAGTAAAAAATTAGACAAACCTTCCATTTCTTAACTTCAGAGAGACGGCTAGCAACAACGCACCCTCCAGAACCGGCTCCAACAACAATAAAATCATATTCTTCTGATTTCCTTTGTCTGCGACGTGTTTTTTTTTCTGTCTTACTGTCTTTTTTCACCAACACTTTCTCAGAAGCTTCATCTAAATCTACAAACCTTTTATTGAAATTTTTAAAATCGAGAATTGGTGAAAAGAGTTCATAATTTAAAAATTTAGAATTAAAACCATCATCGCCAGTTAATTCTTCAGTATCACTTGTTTCATTTTCCTGCGCAACTTCCTCGCTATCCGAATAGAGGTTTAATGCTAAGTCATCTTGATATGTAGCAAATGGGTTATCATAATACGGTTTAAACGTTTGGATATGATCTGGCTGATTTATTATTTTATTAACGTAAGGATTGCGATTGGGAAATTTCAATCTGTCACTAGATCCTCCAAATAATCGTGTCACTAGAGCCAAGTATATAAACGTTCCCGGTAAACATTGTGCTATCGGTGCATTTGTTTCTGAACAAATCGTTGTGATATCCGGAGGAATCCACTGCGACGCCATTTTTATTCACTTATCTCATACACAATTACTAATTTAGCCCGATATATTTAGTTTTACACTTATATTTATTTGTCAGTTACGGTCTATTTCGCACGAACTCAGCAAGCTAAATGGCGAGCCGACGAAGGCGAGATTAAAGTAATTATATTAAGTCTACGTGATTTAACATTGTTGAGTTCAACATTTTTAACGGTCGATTCTTTATTCTTTTTCTTCTATGATCAATTAATTATTGGTGTGATTTGTTTTATTGCTAACAATCGGTCAGAACACTATGTGCTAATAATAATTCGAAATAGTGACGGACATCAGCTACATATAATGCACGATATCTTACTATTCTTTACATAATCCTCTTCGTTTGAGTCCAAAACGTGCAAACCACAAAATACAACCGCAACTCAATGTTACACCAGCCTTCACCTTAAGACTAGTTTTGGGCTAAACCTTTTTAAAGCGGTTGTGTTATAATGCATGTAGCCGAAATGGAACCTTTACACCGTGGAGGTAGCCCTCTCTCACACGACAACGACAGCATAGTGAAAGCTATACTGTAGCGCTTGCAACTGTGTTATTCTATCTATTATCGCTATACTTTATGTGTGTGTATACTGATTTTATGTAAAACATCCCTCAGTTCGAAAACTAAAAAAAAAATTCAGAATCTACATAATATGAGTAGCTTAAACAATTTTATAGTACGGCGCAAACGAGCAGTCACATCCTATTGAAGACAACTGACACCCTTAAACATCCGCCTATGGTCCATCCCTCCAGATGTCCATTGCAAAGAGATAAAGGCTTCAGTACAACAGAGTTCAACCTGGCACTCAGTGGCGCAACGTTAGCGACACGACATGTTTATACACCCTCGTAGCATTTAGCCTTCACCACGTGCTCCCCTCGGCATTGGGTCACCTACTTATCATACACAGAATCCTTCTCCACGCTTGGTATGCAGGTTGGAGATCTCAGTATTGACAATATATTATTAACAAGTAAACGCTGCTGCCCATCCTCTATTCAATCACAACACTCGCGGACAGAGAAAGGGTGGTGACATTTGTATTCTATTCTGCCGTCACCATGAGGCAATGCCCTCACCACCCGTCGCTCAATTACAGAGATCTTTTGGACATATTCCAGCTCCATCAACAAACACTGGTTACCACCTGGCACCAAACTACTCATTAAGATTAATGATACGAGCCCAAGCTCGATCGGGTTACGTCGTTTAATTACCGAGTGCCTATGGACATCTTCCAGCTCCATCATCAGACCCTGGTTACCATCTAGCACCAAATTATTAGAAGTCTCCCTTTCATTTGATACCTAATCCACTATTTGGTGCTGGCGGCCATCTTGGATTTGAGTTTTTTTTAAATGTTGTATATTTCAAAAGTCCAGCCTGAAACAAGCATTCGTATTTTCAGTATGGCACCCTTTTTCTCTGGCCCTACTGGTCCCAGCCAGGTGCAATGCAGTCATAGCATTTCCACTCTCTCTTCATACCACCCTGTGTTTTAGTCGTCATCACTTCCAGGTCACAGAAGGTTATTCGTTATGTGTTTATATATATTTAAAACATAAAATGAAAACGACTTTAAATTGACAACTTCATTTTGGCGTTCGAATAAAATACAAACTTCTCCAAGTAACAATTAATATCTTTTCTCAAAACTGCATCAAAATGGATCAACTAGATAGGTACGGAGAAGTGATCCTTCCTACTATGAATCAATATCTATGCTACTGGCTCTCAGTAAAGTATTTGAAAAATCAATTCTAAATATTACAGTTTCAATTCAATTATTGTAATAAAAAAATATTGCATGACAAGCAACTTGGTTTTATAAAGGATTATTTTAGATCCTGTTGTCAGTTAACTGGATTCTTTTTTTAAGGCATGGGAGAAATCGCAGGATGCGTTACGTATATTTTGCGACTTCTCCAAGACCTCCTCACCTTAATCAGTAAGCGGGAAGCGAATCAAAAGACCTGGCAACTCTCCATACATTACTCAGCCCCCTTCTACGTATTCACGGATAAGAATGAAATTAAAAGGGAAAGGCAAAAAATAATATGCCCAATTCACTAAAAAAATATTCAAATATTCATGGTGGGAATATAAAGATATTCGAATTGAAGAGACATTTTTTATTTTAAGAGACTTTAAAATTAGGAGTTATCTCTCTTTGTAACGTTTTTATCGAATTAATGTGAATTTTCAATGCAAATTAATTGTACCAATTTAATAGCCATAATTACTAAATACCCTAATTACATAATATTGACTTAGAATAAATATGCAGAAAATGTCTTCTTTTTATAGTATAAAGGAGCAATCGAGCAAAAACTGAGCCTTTTGATTCGCACAACCAGAGATCATGCAAATGCGTTGCTCTCCTTTTGCCTGTCCCCCCAATGGTCACCAGAAAGGACCATGGGCGGAATCGTCCCCACCCATCAACACAAATGAATTGTATCTAAATTGAAAGATAATGGCGAGATGACATTTTTACTATGGCGACAATATAAAAATCGATGGGGTTCTCATGGTAACTTGCGTTGAATGAAAAATTCCAAAATAACTACATTTATATATTCATTAGCACATACCGGCAGGCGGCGCATACACACAAAGATAACAAAAAAATCCCATCCGCTCTCTCCGTGACCCACGCTCTTGCGTAGGCAGGTAGTATTTGTCACAGTCAGTTCGCTGCAGTGTACGTCCACGTATTGTTTTTTTCTGTCTTATTGGTGTTTGTACGGAATGTAGAATGAAAAGCTCCATTCCCTGGAGCACCACATCAGCAATAGAATCAGAAACAGCATTAGGATCATCCAGCGAGAAGCAAATTTGCCCTCATTACCTATGATACAAATAAGAGCCGCATCCCGTCTCAACCTGACGACACCCAGTACCAGACGCACCGGTAGCCTTTCAAACGGGCCGCGATATGCGATTTACTAGAACCGAATTTCGGATCAAGCAGTGGTCTGACGAACTCACGAAGCATCGACAGAAACCGGATAGCCGTCCGGTTTAGAGACCAACAGAAGTCCAACAGGGAAGACGAATGGTATTCCACATCTGGGATACGCGTAGGCGTTGAGACCAGTTGTGTCATTCCATACGCGAAGGCAAAGTCGTAAACAAATCTTCCCGCATGATCGGTAGAGCGTGAGTTCAGCCATTCGGCGTGATGGGCGTTAACGTCACCAAGAATCATGATCTCTGAGTGTAAGACCTATTTCAGTAAGGAATCCGTAGCCTTTTCGATGTCCTCGACGACTCGTTTAGTTTCGGCATTTCCACTATGAGATTTATAAAGGCACGCGTAGATGCGAGAGTAGTCGTCGCTATCTACATGTAGCCAAATGATGGAGAGATCCCTCTCTTAAGCGGCTCGTTTTCGAGGCTCTCCAAG
>LUGF01011413.1:0-18050 GCA_001625245.1 Calycopis cecrops
AAAGAATATATCATTCTAATAAGCGACCTTCTAAGGAGTATTATTTTACCTCGTGACGATAGGCTGACTAAGCCTACTCTAAGAGTAAATAAGAAGACTAAGCTCCTAAAGCCTCTATGCGAATGTCTATGGGCGTCGGTAGTCATGAAAATGTCCCGACTGCTCGTTTGCCCCTATATGATAAAAAACGTAGATATTTTTGTTATAGTATAAGAGGGCAGACGAGGAGTTTGGAATTGGATAGCTTACTATTCTTATTTTCTATGACAATACTTTTTTTTTTTTTTTTAGATAGACAATACGCTAAAGCAGGCAAAATGCCTAGGGCAGCTTCATCGCTATGAGAGGCGAGTGATAACAACTCGAGCCTCTGTTTATGGTCGATAGGGGGACAGACCCCCCCTTCTTTCCCAGACGAATGGGAGAAGGCAAACCGGACTTATTGCGAATTAATAGGTAAACTATTATTATCATGGCCGAGGACAGCGGGTGTCCTCAGCTCCCCACCTTTAACGGAGGGGAGCAGCTCGCGCGCGGCAGCTAAAAAGTGGCCGACACGGGTCATGAGCTTGAAGAGCTCTATGAGCTATCTTGACTGGGGACAGACAATACTTTATATTTTAATGCGGTAGGCAGCCATGAGTTGGCCGAGGTTGGCCCAACGTGTAAACGCTACATCAAATGCCATACATTTTGTGTCAATTTACACAAACAATGTAATGGTAACTTTAATAATGAAAATATTCTTTATTGTGCACGTCATTATAGACAGTAAATTCAATACAGTACATGTTACAGTATGGACGCACACAAAGGCGGCGTTATTACTTTACAGCAATTTCTACCAGGCAACTTTAACCTAGAGGATAAATTAAAATTACATGGAGGTGGTGCACAGTTGAACAAGAAAATAAGTTTAAATATTCTATACACAGTGAATAAAATAAATATATAATTATTAAATATAATACAAAAATATATACAAACATTTATTATATTAAATAATTATACATATAAAATATACATAATTAGATAACAATAATATTAATTAAAATAAAAAATTGTATACAATCTATGAACCATAATAAATAATAAATTATAATATTACTTATGATACTATTATGCCGCTCGTTACAACAGCGCCTCTAGTGGCGAATTCACACGCGCTTGCCCCCATTGACTTTGACATTTGAATTTTGAATAAATTAATTAATCGTGATTCGACAGGAGCACGGAAATGTGCTTGTGCGTTCAAAAAGGATGAGCTGAGAAAAATATCTGTTATTTTAATAAATATAAGAATCCAACCGCTTGTTTTAGTTTTTTTGTGTCTTTAAATTCTTCGTCGTTCAAGTCTATGTTGTTAACTGTGAAAAATCTGTGATAGTAAAATACTTGACGTTCTATCCACGTGGTTTACGTCAAATTTGGTATACGTGTAAAAGTAACAAGAAGTTTGGAAGTGCAGTTTTAAATTGTTTTACTATTTTATTATAAAAATGGAAACCTTGAACATGTCTAAACTTAACTTATCCAGTATCCGAAACAATTTACCAAACGAGAATGCTCAAAACTCTCCAGTCACAGATGTAAAATTCGAAACAATTGTAAGTAATGCAGACTTCGTTTTAAATTTTATATTTACTTTGTGGTTTGTGTCATATAGATGAAATTATAAATATAACATGTAATAAATGTATATATAATATTATTTTGAGATCCTTGTGAGTAATTTAAAAAAATTACATCGCCAAGTTGTGGCAGGCAGTTAACAATAATATTATGATATTGTTGATTTTATTTATTATGTAGGTATATGGATGTGACTATCAATAATTCAAATTTGATTATTGCAATAATTTTCCTGCTATACTTATTGGTACTATTTATCTTGTAGAGACTTGCAATGAACTCTTGGATATTATTACAACACACATAATTGTACAATGTAAGATACATTTTATCCGAGTGAAACCCACAAACTTTAATGTAGGATGCCAGAATTGAATTTTAAAAATTACAATATCTAAAGTATGTTTTCTTTAAAAAAACAAACAGTGCTACACATGTATAGGTGTTAATACAACAATTGGCTGCAAGAGGCTTTTCCAATTGTGGCAGATTATGATGATGAGACAAAACTAAAGCATAAAAATTTAATTGCTTTTTAATATTATGGAAAATATTATATCAAATGTACATAGGATTAGACAAATCTGAGTTCTATATCAAATAAATTACTTCAACAACACAAGCAATCTGAAAATATATATTGCAACATGTTTCATCACAAGATGCAACACCTTCTTCACTTTAGGTAATGCCACCCCAGGAGTACTCTCTCACATCATAGACATCAGAATCAAACACATGCTCATCAAAACTCATACTCATAGACATCAGAATCAAATAATAACCAAACATTAACAAAAAGACCTACTTCATTTGTTTTAGTAGAAAATTTTAGTAAGAGGTAGTGCCACGCAGCATGCTTGCATGCAGCCAAATTGGGCCGTCACGACTGGGGAGGTATCTCTCCCTTATACTAGAGCAGCATCAATATAGCCTCTATGCTGATGTCTATGGGGGTCGGAAGTCATAAAAAGGACCCCGACTGCTCGTTTGCCCTCCTATACCATAAAAAAAAAAGTATGTTATAAACTCAGGCAACAGTATTCTGCTTCAGTGACACTTATCTGGACTGGACCTGCAAGTCTGGTTGGTTGCTAAAAAAGAAAAAGGCATGTGGAACAATCCTATGCACACTACCACATAGCTTATACATAAATATATCAATGGGCCCCAAGAACAAAATCGTATTTGCAAAATTACCAAATTACAGTATGAAACTTTGATATTCTGTGGAAATACAGTTATATAGGTACTATCTTAGATACAATTTTACGCAAATTGAGATGTAGTTTGTAATTTTTCAAATTACAGTTTTTAAATGAGAAATTTTTAAATTTTTTTTTTTAAATTCTTTATGAGAATAAATTCTTTAAACCGAACCGAACTTACTATTTCCATTTTGTAATTTGATAATTTTGCAGATGAATTGAATTATAACCCATATCAATAAAGAAACAAATCTCAAACAAATGTACTTGCACCAACCAATAAGAAACTAGGGCCAACAAAATATAAAGCCTATTTTTTATCACTTCATTACCATATCATTCAAGGGATTCTGCTTTTATACAGATGATTATCATACAGAATGGATATAACGGATATATATCATAAACATCCGATATTTTGATATTTATAATAAACTAGCTTCCGCCCGTGGCTTCGCCCGCATGGATTTCGGACTTCAAAAATTATTCAAAATTTTAACTTCTTATGTTATTCTGATATGAAATCTATATAACTGTAAAGTTTCATGAAAATATGTTCAGTAGTTTTGTGTGAAAGAGTAACAAACATCCTTGCAAACTTTGGCATTTATAATATTAGTAGGATAGTAGGAGATCTGATATTTTCGAACCCTGAGACAGGGTGATTCAATGGGAAGGCTTATATTTATAATAATAATAACTCAATTTTTAAAGTAACAAATCCATGTGGGCGAAGCTGCAGGCCAAAGCTAGTTAATAATAAATTCTCTTGTTCCAGGCATTGATGGACCCTGATGATGATTACCATTGTGTATACTGGAAGGAGATTTGGGAGAACCTTCTAGAACAAGATGCTGAAAAGCCTGTTATACACTTTCAGTCACCACAGGTAAGTTTTAGGAGAATATTTTTTTTGGCATTAAAATGTTTTTCCAGTAGCTCTATGTTGTAATGTGTATCTGTAACAAGATAGTACTTTATCCTAATATTTTTCGTAGTTTTTGTGTTAAAGAGTATTTGTGAGTAAATAAGTATAATGGTGTATCTTGTTTGCTTCAAGCTAGGTTCTAAAATCTAAATAAAATGGTTACGTTGCTTTCCAATTGGTTCTCTAGTTTCCTATAAAGAGAAACTATTTTGCTTATCCTATTAATATTGTAAATGCGAAAGTTTGTATGTTTGCTTGTTTAATTGTTACTTCTTCACGCAAAAACTGCTTAATCAATTTTCATGAAATTTGGCACACACATAGAGGGTAACTTGCATTAATACATAGGATAGTTTTTGTCGCGAAAAAATACTCCTGTGGGATTTACGCGGGTGAAAACGCAGGGCGCGGCAATTTTAAATACTAGCTATTTAAAATTTTAACTAATTTGTTATTGTTGACAATTATATTAGAAAAAAAATTGTTTTGACTCACTACTATGCTAAAACTATACTAATGGAATTTATTTAATGCGGGATTAAAATGAAGGGTTTATTATCAAATAAAATGAAACTTATTTGGGTGGAACCTCGGGGTGTACTAGTGTGTCATACCACTGTAAATCCTTATGAAATTGTGATGTAAGTGAGAAGCAATCCATTGTTAATGTTGCATCATATTGATGAACTTATTCCATCATATTTGCTAGCTAGGAATGATGCAATAATATAGTGTTATAGTGTAAGAGTTAATAGGCAGGTTAGAGATATAACGAAAATAGTAGTCTCTTTACAACTTAATCTAGAATATTCGTTCCCCTTTGTGGTCATGGGTTACATAGAGGGTGGGGGAGGGTCTCTGATTTGAATAAGAAACAATCATTTAAAACCCTAAAAGCTGATGTTTGTTTTTGTTGATGATGTTTTTTGTGTGTTGAATTATATAGTTGCTTCTAGAGTTGCCACCTTTTTCTCTTGCAAATAAAGTACAAAGCTACAAATGGTAAGAAATTAAGTGCATACATGATTTTTAAACAAAGTACATTTTCGTTATATCCTTATTTATATTAAGTAGTAAGGAATAAACCTAACTAACGACAATTTTAATTAGGATAAAAAATTGTAGGTAGGGTTACTTAGTAGGTAGTACCTGCTTTGTTTCAATTTTCACAAGTATTATCAAGCTGATCATCAGTGCTACAGCCTATTTAATTTTAATATATAAAACATAGGTATTCAGTGGCATGCTTATGACCTACAACTTGAATCTCCTAAATTTTTGATTGTGCAATATAAAGTATTTCCACATACTTTATTTTTTCCATAAAGTATAGAGTACAAATGTTTGAAATAATGTACAATACTTTATTATAAAGTACGGATGGCAACCTTAGTTGCTTTTCTGCCTTGAAATAAATTACCTTGTTTTGTGCTAATTTTCATAATCAGCTGTTGTGCTAAACATAAAAATAACATAATACATGTACCTGTAGTAGTCTATACTAAAATTATAAAGAGGAAAGTATTGTTTGAGTGTGTGTATTTGTTTGTATGTAATGAATAGTCTGGACCGATTTCAAAAATTCTTTCACCATTTGAATGTACATTATCACAGATTAACATAGGCTATTTTTATCACTGGAAAATACTTCATTCCCATGGGAAAACGGGTAAACATCTAAATGGCTGAACCGATTTGGTTAAATTTTTATACCTGCCTGGATGCTTAAAAAATTATAATTGGTTCAAGTAGGTGGCGCTGCTTTTGGTATGTCAACTAGTAAGTTTTAACATAAGAGGAACCATGCTGCATTGCACCCCAATTGAATTGGCGCGACTGGGGCGATACTTCTCGCTCACATTTTTCACTTGTGTGTTGTGTGTGTGTGTTATGTTGTGAGGTTTGGGAATGTCGAGGGCCTAGATGCTTAGAGTTACCGGGTTAAGTCCACCTTGTTTATAATAATTATTGTATTGTTATAATTATTATTATTTATATTATTGTTATTATTTTTTAAGTGTATTACAGCAACATGAGGGTTTTGGTTCCTTTTTGATTCCGATCCCTCATGGCTATTTGAGACGTGAGTTGTCGTATTTCCCAAACCAATACTCCGATTGACTTGCGCTTTTTTTTAACTAGTCCCTTCCCCCCTTCCAGCTCAAGTTCCGCGGCGCTCTGGTGCAGCAGCTGCGCTCGGTGGCTCGCAGACTTCGGCTCAGCCCCGGCTCGCTCCACACGGCTGTCGCACTGCTCGACCTCTTTATGGACTGCCACATACTGAGGGATGATAGGCTCACGCATGTAGCACTGGCCTGCTTGAGTTTAGCAGGTAAAATTTTTTTTTTATTATTAAAAGGGGCAAACAAGAAGTTTAAATAATGAACTACAGGCATATATAACAACAACTTCTTGTTGTACTAATAATATTAAAATCTGACTTATAGTTATATTACAGTAAAAATCATTATAGGGGGACATACGAGCAGTTGGAGCTATTTTCATGACTTTGTTATACAAATGCGTTGATCTCCTTTCTCCCCCACTCCAAGGGCTTTTTGGCATTTAACGACATACAAATATTTAAAATAAATATTTTCTGTACATTATTATATTAACAATCATTAAATAACTTTAATTAAAAATTACTTCAGTGAATTAAATAGATTAATGGAAATATTGTACTTAGGCCTTTAAATATTTATTGCAGCCAAGAGCGAGGAGAACCTCAGCCGAGCGCCAACTCTAAAGACCCTCGCCAAGGCCAGCGGCGTCCAGCTCTGCGGGAAGACCTTCCGGCAGCTGGAGTGGATGGTGGGGCAGCATGTGCGCTGGAGGTTGTTGGCTCCCACCCCGGTGACCTTCGCAGCCCTACTGGCGAAGTACGTGGTGGCAGATTGCGACCTGGTCACCAGGCATCCCAAGTTCGTGAGGCGGTTCAGAAAGGATGGTGCTAAGTTGCTGGAAGCCTATCTGGATTTGACGCTGTCGAGTAAGTGGCTTTTGATGTGAGTTTGAGTGACTTTGATTTGACGTTGTCATGTGACTTTGATTTGACATTGTCATGTTACTTTGATTTGACATTGTCGAGTGAGTCTTCTATTTTCTTAAATATGATTCTGCGGAAATTTAAGGGTGTTTGCAGTACTTACCTATGCTTTTTTGTTGGCATGTGGAACATGTCGAAATGCGATGCTGTCTTAACACACATGATACAAAAAAACAATACAAAATATTACATTAGGGGCTGTAGAAAAAAAATGAAAAATATCTTTATTTATCTTTAGTTTACCTGAACCTTACCTAGTTACCTAGTTAAAATACCTGAAAGAATTTTATTATCATGCTGAATATGGGTTTTTACCCTTTAAACATATTTCCATATTGTAAAACATTTACATATTGTTAGGATTACACAATACACAAGTACGCAGATATATTGTGGCAGATATTGGAATTCTATCACAGTTCTATTTTAATGTAATATTCATTGAAGGGCTTCAATGAGAGCGAAGTCGCGGGAAAAAGCTAGTGTTTCATATTTTTCACATAAATTACAATGTACAGTATTGTGATTCCAGATGTACGTCTGAAGGTGACCGCTAGCTCCGTGGTGGGTTGTGCGTGCGTGGCGAGCGCTCGCGCTGAGCTCGGGCTGTGGGCGTGGCCTACGTGGCTCGCGGCGTTGGCGGGCAGGGACGCTGACAGCGTCGCGCCCGTCGCGCAACTGTTGCAGAGGTGAGTAAAGTTCACCGCACACATCAACTCGGAAAGGGTTCGTAACCGTATCACCTCGAGTCGTTCAGTATTCTTTGTACGGAACTCCATACTGCAACGCACACTAATGGGAAATGTAACGTAATCGCCTCGCGGCGATAGATTACATTCCCTTTCCGAGTTGATGTGTGTTCGGTGACCATAATGTTATTGCGTTGTCATAATCAGCAAGGAATTCACTGCTGAACAAAAGCGGCCTTTATATAATATAAAAGCGCTAACGTGTAATCGGTGCCATTTTCATGACTACCGACGTCTATAGAAGTCCGCATAAAGATTATACAGATACAGATAGATATACAGATGCGTTGACTCCTTACCCTCCCCCTACATGGACCACCGGTTACTTAAAATCCGTACGAAACGCGACAGCGTCGTTGTCACTTTACGCCGACATCGTATAAACCTTCCCGGTTATGTCGACGCAATTCAGCTGCAATGACTATAGCAAAATTTATATGATGACAAAAAGGCCGAAAAGAGAGAGTCGATGTCCCGTTCGGTTGATATCCTCCAATGTTTATGACAAAGAAGCGAAATCCTGATATTGTTTATTTAAAAAATAACATACAAAATAAAATTCTACATCTAATACCCAATCTTGTTGCAGAATGATGAAGTTCCTGAAATCTCGAGAGACCGTTGAGACCGATGTGGACCAGGGGTACAGCAGTGCGAAGACATCGCCCAACATCACTCCAAGCACATCACCCAAGTACACCATCTCACCGGCCTTGAGCAATTGCAGTTCATCCTCTAGAAGCTGCTTGAACGATACCTCATACCGTCAGCACCCTATAAGGTCAGACCCGTACTTAGAATTAGATGAGACTAACGTTTCAAACGTACATGATTACTATAGAATACCGAATGCAGTAGACATGACATGTCATAGAGTAAATAATCCTGTGGATTACAGATATTGTAGGAACAGTAGGTTAATTGAAGCTAGTTACAATACGGAACCGACTACTAGCATGGCTGTGAAACGTGGTTTAGAGAGTAACATAGAGCTAGATAGGAAGAGGTATCGCCTCACTACTCAAATGTCACAGGTTGTTCTTTGATTGTATCTAGTCTTTGGGATGTTTCATTGTGCCTGGTCTAGACTAGTCTACCTCCCCAGCCTTGCCGGAGAATGCTTGATACTATGTTAAAAGATGAAGCTATAAATGACGGTGGCCTAATATTGCATTTCATTACTACGTATATGTCCTTTAGTTTGGCTACGAAATATTCAAATTTGAAATTGTGCCTATACTACCACCAAACATACCCTTAATATTTTAAATGAAAAAACTTATCATACAGACTTTCTGAATTTCTATATGTATAATCCTATGAAAAAAAATCTAAGGATAATTGTATGAAAGATGTAATATGTATAATCGTAAATGAGATAATATTGTATGAAAGGTTATATGACGTAATATTAAAAGGTATTTTTTTCAAAGCATTTTATCGTAGAGCTATGCATATATTAGACATGGCATTGAAACATCCCAATATACCTGTGAGGTAAATAATTGTATTGAATGAAGTATTACCAGTCGGTAAAATTGTATGCCTTATATAACTTACTCAAAAAGACTTCATATATTGTTAACCTCTCAGTACATTTAATATATTTAAACTTAGTGTTAATTAGAAACAAATTGCCGGACATTTTTACAACCTTAAATAATAGACTTATAATGAGATGGCTTGGAAGATTGTTTGACACCTAAGCTTATAGATTTAAGATCCAAGGAGAAAAGGAATTGTTATCCGCTGCAGAATTATAGACAGTACAGGTGACAAGTGTTACTCACAGAAATTATCACTCAGTAAAAAAAAAATGTATCAATTGCTATACTGTAGATATTTTCCACTTGTACCAGTGGAACAACCCTTTAAATGGTGTCAAAGACATTATAAATTATATATTTCAAGTCCAAATCGAGATTTAACGAATTTATGATATGTGATGAAAGGTTGTGGATTTGATCCGAAAGGTTGATATAGACGAATTACAACCAATATTCCTATATAGCTTTACATTGATAAATGTTTACAAGTATTACTTGTCATGTTGGTTCAGTTCGTCCATCGTCTGCCTTCATTTATAGACCTTTCTATCCATTTGTATGTCTATGATCACGGACCCAATTTGGATTTTGTGCCCCATAATTTGTATAATATTATTAAAAAGTCCTCCGAAGATAATGGTGCCACTAAAGTTATATTTAGAGGCACCAGCATTATAGCTGAATTATTATTTTCATGATAGGAAGTTATTAAAAAAAAAGCAACAGTCATAGGCACTGAAGTGTAAACTTAAAACTATCAAGTAACAATGACCAGCATTTAGTTAGAAATACTCTGTGTTACAGGTTAACCTGTTTCCACTTTCCTGAGCTATGTAGCATGTTGCTGACGCGGACTCAATATTTTTCTGTCCGCCTCTAAAGAAGTTTTCACTGTAATTAGATTCTGTATTGAGAAGATCTCAACAGTGAGTCCCTAGTACTGATATTTTGTTGCTGTTCTTGTACAATCAGCTTTAACCTTATGGGACCGCTACAAATTCATTTTTTTAAAGAATATTATGAAAATGGGAACAAAAAATAAAATATATTGTATTAAAAACATTTGGATGCAAAGGTTTCTAAATAAAATTGCCAAAGCAATTAATAATAATATAGTCTTAGCTAATTTTTATACACAGATTCATATAGTTATATAGAAATTGTTCCGTACCAATTTATTTTGTATGTAACGAATTTCAGTGTTGATTTAACTAGGGTTACCAATAAATATTGTTTTGAAAATCACATTATTTAATACTCTCAAAACGTAAGATATGTATGAAATAAACATTTCAAATGGTAACCTTGGGGTAAATGAAATGAAAAATCCTGGTGTCATGTCGCCATTTTTTTACCAATTGAATATCAAATAATAATTATTTAACTAGTCTGTGCCTTTTTAAAAATAGTCACATTTGCGGAAGCGGCGTAATTGTTATCAAATATTCAAGAACGCCTATCCTATACTTATGTAACCTATATAGCAGCTTATAAAGTATATTTATGAAAATGTAATTGTATATATAATGGTTGATGAAAAAGCTAATCGTGAAAGTTATAGTAGCGTTCTCTGCTAAATTTGTAGTTGTTTTTTATTGAAAGATACACAGCTAAGATCTCGAATTATAATAGTTACACGATTACAAAATACACCTACCTCATATCTATTTACTTATAAGAAAAAGATGCTGTAAAATTTGGAAAGAACAATGTACTGGTCTGGGAGTACTTATCATTGTGTTTATACATTCGTTTTCCGAAATAGTAACGTCAAAGAACATTCAATGTATTGTGATAAGTACCTATATCAAAAGTATGTCTTCCAGAATTCTCAGATCTCCATGTATATTTCATTGTTACCAATATTCACAATTAAAGACGAAAAAAATTTCACGTGATAACGACACAAATGCCGATCATGCCTCTATCGCTTGGTCGCAAGGCGGAACGTGACAATGAATCATGCTTTTTCGTGCATGCAGCCCGGCGTTCTTTTTTCAAGACGCATTTGATACTGTTAATAGCACTGTTTACGATTAGCTTTTTCCATGTTATTAATACGCGAGTGCGCTACATTTTGTATTATGTGAGTGGGATAGGATATCTGATACACAGGCGAACAAATTATTTCAAAATCCTGTTCCTAATTTATAAACAATACAGTTGAGAAAAACCTGTAAAAATGTTTTCAGTTTAAAAAAAATTAAAAGTGACATAATTTTGTCATGTTTCTTGCACATGTGACAAGTTTGTGTCGCATACGTTGATCGACGGACGAGATTCTGAACTCAGCAGTGTGACATACTTTTTTAATAACAACGGGCCTGGCTTTGTCGTCAGTGATATTGAAATTTTGTTAAGATGGCTCATTGAGGAGAATGGGTAAAGAAGAACGATCTGCATCTGCATAACGTTTGTGCTGATGCTTATGGCCGTTGGTATAAAGGATAACTGCGATACGGTATAGCACTCGTCCCTCGATCAACTTTGGAATTGTTATTCAAATACCGTCACTGATATGTACTGAATTTGTATTAGAGAATATGAAATTGGAAGGCGGTATTGTATCCAATGGCAGACAACTGCATACTGCAATTTGATAAGAAATACCAGTAGGGAGGCAAGACGGTAAAATGCGACAAAAAGCCACGGGCTCTGTTCAAAAGCATTCTACACACATTAACACCTATAATGTTGGCCTCTTTATGTTAGGAGAGATTGCCGCATTTGCCAACCCTCAAACGATATACTTGCCCCACTGGTACGGTTCTGCCTTTATCATGCGGTCTTGCGTAGCGTATTGTACATAACGTGCGTACTATACGTGACGTGCGCACTGTACGTATTGTGCGTACCGTTCGTAGCGTGCGTACTGTACGTAATATGCGTACAGTACGTAACGTGCGTACTGTACGTAATATGCGTGATTTAGGCAACACTAGCGCACGATTGCAGTCTGCAGTGCGTCGTAGTTGGTAGATGTTATGGATCAGCCTAAGTGCGGTTGTGATTGTTTAATATTTATTTTTTCTAACGTCAACATTGAATAAAATGTTTTTTTTTACTTTCGTCTTTTTATGTAGTTTACCTTTATCTCAATCATATATATCCCTTCTGCCTTGTTGAGGAACCAAAACACAAGAAAGAAGGGACAAAGGGCGGGAGGAGTAAGAAGTAATGTTTTGCAACTCAATTGGTCCAGCCCTATCAGCTTACCTCTCACTCGAATGATCCCGACGTAAAGTGATGCATGCATGCATGCAGCATTTTTCATGCTGCGTGCAGTCTTTGGTAAGGTCACCAAAAGGCTCAGATTTCTCATTAAAAGTATAAAAAAGGAAGCGTCATTGAGGACAGGTCAAGGCGCGATGGGTACACTGATCCGAAGACACGGGCTTGTTCGAGACCTTCCTCTGTAGAAGTGTCAGTTTCTCAGGGGACTTGATGGTTTTAGTGGTTATTCCCCACCATGCCTTTTTATTTTTAGTAAGAGGTAGTGCCACGCTATATGTGGAATAGCATGCATGTAGCCGAATTGGGCCGGCACAAGCGCGGCGGACCTCTCGTTTACACGATACGGGCGTAAGTGACAGCTGTGCTATCGCGTTTCGTGCGGCGAGTAAGTAGCCGCTGGCCCATGCAAGTGGGAGGAAGGAGGCAACGCATCTCTATAATCTCTTATAGAGTGTCTACGGGAGTCCGATATATCCAGTTTCGTTTTTAAGTGAAACTGCTGTCCGACTCTTGGTTATTACTTATTACGGACGCCCTTGGGCCGCGAGAAATCGTGCCGTCACATTTCGGCTGCCATTACGAGTTGATCAAATTCGCACAACACGAATGCGCCATAATCCATCGTGCCTTTTAGATTATATTGTGCGCTGGAAAAAAGCCAACCATTTCAGATATATCTTATTAATATATCAAAACATCTACAGGAAAAGGGGGGGTCGCTCCCCTTGTCGACCCCAAACCAACTCTCTTCTGCGACGGGCTCACAGCAACCCGATGAGGCTGTGTTAGGCTTCTCTTCACTTTCAAAGTAAAAGAAAAATCAAAATAAGCAAAGGGCCAGCTAAAATAAAACAATCATTATTTACATGCGTTTTACTTTCACCACTCCTGTATTTTGGACCCTCAAACCCACAAGGGTCGCTAGCACTGGAAGGGGACCTCAGGCGAGTCGGTACACTGCTGAGTCGTCTAGGGTCAGGGTTGGCAGACGCGGGGGCCGGCGCGGCGGGCGGCGGCGACGTCTCGGCCTGCACTCACAGTGGAGCGCGCACAGCCCTATCCCGGCGCATCCCGATATGAACAGCGGGATAGCCAGGGTCCTCGTCACAGTCGCCACTTGCTCCCCTCTCGACCAGCTGGGCACCACCACGGTTGTGTCCGCGCGGGACCAGAAACAGGGATACCTCGCGCCGACATACCCGAAGTTGACGGTGAAGTTCTCACAGTTGACAGCTGGTGGGTAGCCGCATCCTTTTATGTTCACAAACAGGACGGCCGGGCGCCAGTCCTCAGCCTGCGCCTTGTATTTGACGTGCAGCTGCGTGCACTTGTACGCGTCGCTGGTGCAGCCTTCTCTACAGGATGCCCACGTGCAGTTGTCCAACCCGAGCCTGTCGTCTCTCCTCTCGGTCACGCACTCCGCTGGCACTGGATCGAAATCAGCGGCTAAAGCGCTGAGCGCTGGGTCAGCGTATAGCGGAACGAGGAAGAGCAGCGCTGAGCTCCCGCCGCCGAGCAGAGCGGCGAGCATGACAGTGATATACCGTGTCAGTTTCGCCCGCGTGTCCCCTCTTCTCTTCGACGGCCGCACCACCAATCTTTCTGAGCTACCACCACGCATTTTCGGGGAACTGCGTCAACCCATGCTGAATTAAAATCCTTGTCCCAAATAATGGAATGCACTTTTGAGCATGCGCGGGACTGGGGCATGCGCGATGCGACCCCATACTACATGGATTTTATTTCATTATTCATTTGCTTAATAAGTAGGTTACCTAAATTTAATTACTCCATTCAGTCTGGGTCGCGTTCTAATTAGATTTATTTATTAATGGCTTCATTCAAACATTATTTTTGTGTTGTTCTTAGTAACTTATGTAAGCGAATTAAAATGAGTTTTTGTTGACACAGTGACTGTTCAAGATAATTCTTATTACATTACTTATTTTTATTTTATCGAGTCTACCACTATTTCCCACTGAAGGCTGCTCCTCGAGTGTATCCATGATCGACAGTGGTCATTTGACCTGTTGATAAAATCATGAGAAAGAGAAGCGTAAGGGAAGTACTAAAACGATATAATATTATAGTCTATACTCATTGTTCGTGACTGCCTATCTTAAATAAAGGCAACAGAGCTAGTTTAGTAAGAGACTCATACCTAATATACCTAATGTGTGTGTGTGTGTCCTAAACATATTTTGTAATCTTGCTAGATTACATGTACAGAACTGAATAAAGAGTTTCTATTAGGAACCAGAAGACAAGAAAGAAGTGACAAAGGGAGAGATAGAGAGAGTGCGTGCGTGCCTGCGCGCGCGTTGTGTGTGTATGTGTGTTAAACTTAGAAATGAGATGAATATGATGAATAAGAAATGGCCCATGTATATAATACGATGAATGAGGAGGGAGGGAAAGCATATGTGGGCGCAAATGGCTTCGACTACTCGTTTGCTCTAAAAATAAATTAAAATCTAAATAATAATAAAATAAACTAAAAAAAATACTAAAAAATAAATTAAAAAAGATGTCTCTATATACTTCACCCTACCTATTACTAAAATTCATTTCTTAGTGCTAAAGCCTAAATTTGAAGATTTCATATACTGTAGTTTCGGTTCGGTATCAACTGTTATTTATTTTATATAGATAGTTTTGGTTCGTTTAAAAACGGTGAGGTCATTCTTTAAGAGTTCCATTTTTTTCATTTGAGGTACGGTACAAAGTATTGAGATTGATTTTAATATTTTGTAAACCCTCGACCTTCACATATATTATCGGCATATTGGCGCTACGACCTTTAGGTGACCTTAAAACAAGATTTCTTTCAAGTAGCGACATCCAGATTCAGTATCATCATTTCTAATTATCAAATTGAATAGAATCATGGTAGGTACATTGTATTCCCTGTGTAAGTGTTTACAACTTTTGTAAAATAGGCTATCTGTATAATGTCTGTGTAAAAACTTACACGGAGAAGTTTTAAATTATTATGATAGATAATTAGAATTTTTAGATGTTTGGCCTTCAATAGTCATCAGAAGGCACCCACTACTGGTTTGCCTCATAGTTAATACATGGTTTCCCTCAATAAACTTTAAAAAACATCATTTCTTGGGCTTGTGAGTAGTAGAAATAATTTTTGATAGCAGTTTTTTTTTTCAATTTTAAACTTAAGCACCGATCTATTTTTCCCATTAACCTACGTAGGTATGAGATCAGAATTCTCTTGTATGTACTCTCAACAGAGACATGGTGACATTTATTGTCAAGCTAATATCTAACGACCATATAGGGGAGCATAGGGTGCCTCCGCTATCCGCCATGCGTACAGAAAGTTATGTTTTTTTCATACACATACATCTTCACGCTATCGCCTTGCAGGATACACAGAGAAAACAGAGTACTTTAATATTTCAACGTCCATCTTTCCCACCCATTGATTTTTTCTTTGTTTTATAGCATAAATAAGTATACGAACTTGGTGTGGTCCAGACCATATTCGATCGTGCGTACGGCGTACCTATTACGGAAAGTGTTGTTAGTAGAATTTATAGGTATTTATAAAGACTTTCTGGTGACAATGCAATAGGGAGCGTGCTCGAAACATAGAGGCAGCACTTTCGCCGCCCTAGTGATCATTTCAGGAATCAAGTGCTAGCAAAACACTAAGTAAATGACAATGACAATGACAAGTTGACATATGTCATATCATACGTACTACTCGGCCGCGTTAACATGGCACCTGGCTCAATTGATGACGTTTATAGTACTGAGTGAAAAAAAATATTTACATATAAAAGTTATTTTTTTTTTAAGTATATGATATTATATTAACATTTATTTTGTGCTAAGCCTTTATTATGAGCTTATTGCTGTGGCTACACCGAACGGAGGGACAGATTTAGTACAGGAGATAGAGAAACAAAACTTATAAGGAATTATATAATATACATTTATTTGTTGAAGCCCTTCAATAAATATCAATGGACATTCGATTCAAATGGATTCAATTCGCGCCCATGCATGTGGAGAATACGGCTTTACGCTCCGTACCATTCGACACAATCGGAAAAAAATCCATGCCAGTCGTCACTGAAGACTGAGATGCGAAGCTGGCTAACAAAAAATAATATAAATTATGATGCCACAATTACCAAACCAGAAATATACCAATTGATAAAAATAAATAAACTTAAAAAATATGTGGTAGATGAATTATTGCGAGACAATAGCCACGAAGTCGTACGTCTGCCACCTTACCACTGCGAATTAAATCCAATCGAACATATCTGGAATTTAATAAAACAAAGGGTGGCTGACAAAAATATCGATCAGTCAGAAAGACAAATAGAAAAAATAAAAAAAGATAAGTAGTAGGTGGCCCATGTAGGTGGGAGGAGAAAGAAGAGCAGCGCATTTGTACCTACAGTAATAATAAATAATAATAAAATAAACTAACATAAAAATAGAATTCTAATATCTGCCACTGCAATTTTTTTAACCCTCCTAATTATTATTTTTTTTATAAAAAGCATTCTATGTCATTTCTAATATTTCTAGGAATATTTGTTCAAAGTTTAATGATGATCGGTTGAGTAGTTTTTGCGTGAAAGCATACAAACAAGCTCACATTCACATTTAAAATATTTGTAGGATAATTATCATCATTTTGATCAATTAATCATCATCTAACTCTTCTATGCCACATAACAGGGCTGTCATTTTCGTCGTCCTCGGTATCACTCTCAGAGCTTTCTTCACCTCCAAGTGATATAATAACCTTTCTTTGATGAATTTATTGAAGCCGATTTTTAAGATTTAATATATATATATATTCATATAAAGATTACATTATATACAATACATTATTATTAGTGTGGTTCTATATACGTACAAATATAGTATACTAGTGTGCGTCTTAAAGAGTCAGCAACGGTGCTGCCCCATCCGGTGATGATGCGCGATTATGTTCAAGCGTGAACATTTGTGTTAAATTTGGAGAACGCACTGTCTCTAATAACAAATTTATGTAAGTAGCTGTTACAAAACTACTAAAAACTAAAAAAAAACAATAACAAATATTTTTTTTTAAGTAACAAGAAATTTAAAAAAAACTGTGATGCTAACGCTACTTGTCTTTTACATCAAAAGCCAGGTGCCATGTTAACGCGGCCGAGTAGTACTACTCGGCCGCGTTAAGTTTAAGACAAGTAGCGTTAGCATCACAGTTTTTTTTTAATTGCTTGTTACTTAAAAAAAAAAAAATTGTTATTGTTTTTTTTTAGTTTTTAGTAGTTTCAGTTTTTGTTTTAACAGTTAGGTTTGGACGTTTTATTTTGTAACAGCTACCTACATAAATTTGTTATTAGAGACAGTGCGTTCTTATCTTAAACTTAAAAAACAATAACAAATATTTTTTTTTAAGTAACAAGAAATTTAAAAAAAACTGTGATGCTAACGCTACTTGTCTTTTACATCAAAAGCCAGGTGCCATGTTAACACGGCCGAGTAGTACTACTCGGCCGCGTTAAGTTTAAGACAAGTAGCGTTAGCATCACAGTTTTTTTAAATTTCTTGTTACTTAAAAAAAAAAATTGTTATTGTTTTTTTTTAGTTTTTAGTAGTTTCAGTTTTTGTTTTAACAGTTAGGTTTGGACGTTTTATTTTGTAACAGCTACCTACATAAATTTGTTATTAGAG
>LUGF01011413.1:24939-52254 GCA_001625245.1 Calycopis cecrops
CCATTAGGATTTCACCTGTCAAAGGGACATTTTTTCTTCGCTGCTCTACGAACCATGTAAATAACGCATCCTCGAGCTGAGGATTTTCCGGAGTTTTTAATGTTTTTCTTGCACCCGGACCCTTTTCTGTATTTATTACAAATGACCTTATTTTTGCCTCCTTACTTTTGATGTCTGTAATAGTCGATTTTCCAACGTTGTATTGCTGCGCAAGAAATGTTAATGAGACGCCTTCCTTAATCTTGTCCAAAATCTCGCACTTCTGTGAAATTGTAAGCGTCACATGTTTTCTTTTCTTTGGTGTTGAAGCCATGTCAAATACACAACAAAATGGTGGAATAACGCGCGGAGCGGTCAAGAACAATACGTATAGCGTCCAAAAAGTTAAACTCGGCACTAAAATATGCACGTGGCATAGCGAGTTACTAAGAAACGTCAGATGCGCGGGGGAGGGGGTCGTTCGGATTATAGAGGGGTCATTCCATCGTTTCGGGTGTTACAGTTCAACTCATAAAACAATATTTTTAATATATTCCTATTAGGTTTTTTATTTGCAATTATATTTTAAACTGAGCGTTTTCTATTGTATTTCTAATAAGTGTAGTAATAAATATTAAATCCTTATTGAATCTTTAGTTACAAGACCAAAAGTATGCGTTTCGGGTGTTACTTGATTCTGCCTCCACTTGCTAACCAGTCCGACTTAAATGCGAAATTTAGCGAATTTTCTTAGACAACATATTATAAAAATAACAACAACCATACATGATGAACTATGCTACATTAATCTTAAACAAAATCCACTAAAAGAGTTGTATTTTTTATTTTATTGAAGTAAAAATCTGTTTCGGGTGTTACGAATACAAACTCCATACAAAATCGAAGCTCATTTTTTATGAATTATGACATATTTATTAAAGCTTTTTATATAAAATGAAAAAGAAAACAAAACAATCGTATAAAATAATCTTTTTTTTGCTAAATTTTCGAGATTTTGCCTATTTTTCGAAAACATCCATAGCATCTGAAAATTCGTAATAAGTACGATACCCTTTAATTTTCAGAGCAGGATGAGGTAAAGTATTAATAATATTTTCATATGGCACGTCGCATATATCATTTTCATCTAGTACAAAAATGACGATTTGCCGATTTTTATTTCTGGGCGAACTTCTTTAAAATATTCAAAAGCACGCCATAAATCGCAAAAATTAGAAATTATACATATAACCGGCAACATATATCATATAATTGCAATAAAATAGCCTATAATATAGTAAGCAAATAAACAATCCTAAAACTCTGTAACACTCGAAACGTTTCGGGTGTTACAATTTTTAATCATCTAAAATCACTTCAAAAAGTTGACATACGTTGAGCAAAGTCGTAAACTTGAAGCATCCATGACATAGCCCCACTTTGACAAAATATCAGCATATAAGCATTTCTAAATAAAGACAAAATCATAAATATGTCTGTTTTACGTTTCGGGCGTTACATAAACGACGCGGTACGGAAAACGCTTTGAAAAAGGTCCAGAAAGCCATTATTTTTCAGTTTTAAAAACACTCATCAAAACTTGAATGCATGATCTTAAAATACAATGTGAAAACACGAGGCAAATTACAGTAACTTTTTTGTTACAGTGTCGCCAATTTCCAGTCCAAATATACCTCTTAAACCAAAGAGCCCATGTTTACTGTTTGATGTTAAAAATATTAAAAAATAATTACTCAAACAAAAAAAAAATATGTATACGTCGTAGTTTGGAATGTTTTCTGTCGACATGACATAAAATCAAAGTTATAGGAGAATATAATTTTTTTCACACGCGGTATCGTTTTGTCATGGAAACACCCAGAGGCGTTCGGACTAGCTTGGGTTCGGATTATCGAGGCCCTACTGTATTTAAATCAGACTCTTCATTTCTTGATTATCAGTAAAAATATGGGTAATTTCCTAGGAACTTTAATATTTCTCTTATACCTATATAATACTTAAAAATATTGAGCACTTTTACGTTTTTTTTTTGGTAATGCAGAACTGGCGATCTTATAACATTAACATAAAACTGGCATTCATTATTAGTTTCCCACTCAGTTCCAAAATGCTTCTTTAAAAGTGCATCGACATCTGCAGTTTTCGCACGATTTATTGATGCACCTAGTGGTATGGTTGATGGACGAATCATATCTATTTTCATGCCAGTTTTGCAAAGATTTACTGCTCTGCCTGTGTCAGAATTATAATACAATTCTCCGCGGACAAGCACATTTCCAGGCAATTCCGATCTTTTTATAATAAACCTTTTACAGTGAGATATTTTAAAAGGCCGTTTTGAAGTAGGTCTTTTGCTGCTTGCTTAAAGTCCAGCATTTGAATATCACGCATACTAGTAACTGATGAATTTTGAGCTATAAGGTCTATGTATTCTTTGAGGTCAATAATGACTTCGTGTTTTTTTTATTTTTTTTTAAATATTGCCAAAAGCTCGGTCGGGTGGCATAATAGAGTGCCCAGTACGGGAAATATTACTTGTATTTTCTTAACAAGCATGTTATCGAGGATCCACCTTGATAGCATACATCGCCACATCTATCAGCTATAAGATGTATCGTATTGATATCATTGAAATTGGTTTTATTTAACCGATCATACACCGCAGGTACTATTTGCTTGGACGTTTTACCAAACTCATCCTCCGTCCATAAATACGCAAAAGTTGAATTTTTGTTTAGGTGGTCTTTAGAAGAACCCTGTACAATTGTAAAGTTATAGAGATGAAGTTGACGACTGTAGTAAGCCCTCTGGTCAGGTACCTTTGGTAGAGGATTGGAGGAAATTGGATGGAATTGAAAAAAAATAAATTGGAGGAATTATAAAAGGTAACTAAAATAACGTTTATTCATCTATGTTGATATCAGAGTCATCTGAATTTTCGCTACTACATTCATCATCTGTGTCTGTGACGGATATAATCAATGAAGACTCCATCATATTGTTGATATGTATATCGCGATCACAATCGGACATAATGTCCCTTTTCGTTTTCTCGACGATCTTCAACCACTCTTCTGGTAAAACTTTGTTTATGCCCTCTTCTAATAAAGACCAACATCTTATTTGCCGTAAATGGTGGCGAAGTATTATGTCTTGCGGCGTGACCTAAAGTAAACGAACTCATTAGAAAAATGTACTTATATAATTAAATTATTTCATAAGTAATCCTAAAATTACACTTGAAGTAATTAGAGTCTGGTACTTTAAGTATTTTTTTTATAAAAATTCTATATGGGAAATGAATATTCAAAATGGTAAATCATTACATAATAAAACAAAGTCGCTTTTCGTGTCTGTATGTATAATATGTATCTTTAAAACTACGCAACGCATTTTGATGCTAGTAAAATCAATAAAATTTATAATAAAAAAAATATTTAACCACGAGAAATGCATTTTTTTTTGTTCAGCCTATGTTGTCCCACTGCTGGGCAAAGGCCTCCCCCAAACTTCGCCAACCATCCCGGTCTTTTGACTGGTAATTAAATTTACAAGAAGAAAAGCCAGATCTAATTATAAATATTTTGCATTTAACAAACCGCTGACTGAACTAGACGTTATTAAAGATCTTGGAGTGACTTTCGATCTTTCAGTTTCTTTTCGCCAGCACTTTGACTCATTTGTAAAAAAAGCGTCTAGACTATCAGGTTTTATTTCACGTGAAATGAAATTGTTTGGGGATCCGTATCTATCGATCATTATTTAGAACTCGCTCGTTCGAAGTATACTGGAATATTACAGTCCAGTTTGGTCTTCAACTACAAAGTTCACATCGACCGTTTAGAACGCGTTCAAAAACGTTTCCTTTGCCATCTTACTTACAATAAGAACAAATGCCATCTCCTCGATTCCTATGAATAACGTCTGCAAGCATTCGATCTCATTTCATTGGAAAATAGGCGAAAACTATTGGACGTGTTTTTTTTATAGAAAGAAAAAAATATTCTTAGGTATATAAAGTGGTAAGGCGTCATATTGACGCCCTGGATATACTTGAGTGTTTAAACTTTAACGTACCCTGTCCTTGTAGTCGAATACAGAATCGCAAGCCGTTTCATTCGCCCTTATGCCGTACAAAAATAAAGCAGCACGCGCCCTTACATCGCATATGCTCACTGATTAATTGTAATAGAGATAGGGTAAAGTGCCCAATTATTGATCCTTTTAGGACTAGCGTATAAAAAGAAACAAGTATCAGTGTTCCACAGTGTTGCCAAATAGTGATAAGCTTTATTAAATATAGATAATTATGTTAAGATGTTGCCAGTAAAATTAAATTATGATCAGAATATTATTTGTAACTGAATTTTTAATATTTTCCATATTGCATAGATTTACCCAAATATTGACACAGAATTCCCTATTATCGTCAATTCAAATTCCAGTTTATTGACACCCCAAAATATTCAAAACTACTGATGAAAACTATTAGTAAAGCAGCAAGATAGGTACCTACCGACCTAATTCATGTTTTAATGTAATAAAAGAAACGGTAATTTAATGGGCAATGTTTATTAATAATTATTTCTTTGGTGTTCTCTTAGGTATAATAATTATAATCAGCTTGCTACTAAGACAAGAAAATGCGCAATAAGATATGAGATAAACATAAACTTTAAACATCAAACTCTGTTAAAAAACGTTCTATATCTTTTGTAGTGTATTTTTGATTACTGTTAGTATTTCTAACATATTCATATTCCAGTAAACTACTCTGGCTATTTACATTCTCTTCGTTGTCAGTATTAAGCTGCTTTTCTTGCATAGGTTTGGGGTGTTTCTACATTATAAAAGCTTTCACTAAATAATATTTTTCTTACTTCGTTGATTTCAGTACAGTTTTTCTGCTTTTTAGGTTTCGGCTTATTTCCTTTTCTCTGAGTTTTATTTACTTTTTCTTGCTCTTTCTTTTTTTCTCTCTCTTCCCTTCTTTTTCTAATCCCCTCAGCTTTTTCTTCTTTAATCTGAATTTTTTGATTTTCTTGTGCCTTCCATTCAGCAGAGGTCAATACGAAAGGTGCCCTTTTAGAATTTTTGGTTCCTTTTCTTTGTGGTGTATTTGGTAACACCAGAATATCTTGTAATTTAACAGGAGTACAATTTGATAAAATGTTTTTAGAAAATTTAACGGAATGGTTTTGAGTATCTTCAATCACTTCTATTTTATTATAGTCATGCTGTGGATCTGCTTTTAGTACTATGTTATCTTCAGTATTTACCGTTTTTTCAGTACTCATTTGTTGTTTTATATTATTTTGAGGATATACTTCTGCAGAATGAACAATAGTAATACATTGTGTGTCTTGTGAGTAGCAAACATTGTCATGGGTACTTATATCATTCTTTTCCTTATGCGAAAAGTTTGAATCATCATAAATTTCTACTATTTCTGATACTGGAATAAAATCAGGAATATTTTCTTCTAATTGTACATCTTCACTAATAATTATTGGTATATCTTTAATAGCTATACCATCTGTCGCGTCATTTGGTCGGCTAGCATTAGTCGTATTATTTTCTTGGAAGAAATTTAAAATTCTTTTTAAGAAGTGATCTTCAGAACTTATTGAATTATTTTCAAGTTCTGCTATTTTAGTTTTTCCTATTAAATCTATAAATTCCTTCTTGGTCAACACTTTTTCTTCTTTATCATTTTGTGAACTAAGTTTTTCTTGTGAACTTTTTCCCAGACATTTTGAAAAATCTATAGCATTTACATTCCAAGGACATAAGCCAGTGGCTCTGAAGCCGTTTATAATAGTAGAAGGTGTGATCCACTTATCTATTGTGCTTTTTAAGAGTGGTACAAAACTGCTTTTTGTCAAGGCCTCTGCCGTGTGTATTCGATGCCATTCTAGCACCGATTTTTGCCATCCATATTTGAGTGGCTTAAAAGCGGAGACATCAGCTGGCTGGAGTAGCCTTGTACAATTGAGATAAAGCGCTATAAGCGTAATCTTCGATTTTGTGCAAAGCTCGCTTACCGCATAGGTTAAGTGAGTTTTATGGCCATCAACAAATAAAATTACAGGAAACTGTGTTCCAATTTTCACCAAATGTGGATGAAGGACGGTTTCGATATAATCATGAAAAATTTCTGACTTCATCCATCCATTATCGCTTAATCCTATGCCCCAATCAGGTGGAACTTTGGAAGAAATATCAGAAGATAATCTTTTATTCGGAAAAATGACCATTGGTTGAGTTAAATACCCATTGGCACAAAATGTAAACATAACGGTTAAAGAGGTTTTAGCAGGAGCATTGTCCACCTCATAGACATTTTTGCAAACCTTTGGGGCTAAAACCACGCCTGTTTTAGGGCAGAGAAGGAAGTTAGTTTCATCCCCATTTAACACGCGTGAAGGGTCAGCAACAACATCCAACAAATCATTTTCCTTTAGATAGTTTTCGATTTGTTTAAACCAACCCCTCACATCGCTTTCAGTAACTGTTGCACTTGCTGCTGTGACTGCTTCAGGAGTCCGGAAACTAAGACTAGGGTGACGCTGCAAAAACAATTTAAACCATTTTTCGCCGTTTGTAAATCTTTCGAGTCTCTTTTTCTTAGTTAAATAAGCACTAACACTGCTAATAACATCACCTTGTCGTTTCGGAAAACCTTTTTTACAGCATACATTAATCCAGTCCTCTAAATTTCTTTCTTCATCCTCGGTGAGTATTGTAGGAGGCCCTGGACGTGAATTATGTTGAGGGTTTTTAAGTCTGTAAATTAATGTTGTACGGGGTACTTGAAAAGTTTTAGCTGCCAGTTTTCGACTCATACCATTTTTTATGGCTCTTATTTATATTATCAACCACATATTTCTTCCTCTTCACTTTTCCTTTTTGTGTACTTGAGGAGTATCTAGGTTTCATGTTTAAATTATATTCTGCGAAAAGAAAAATAGCCTAATGACCTTTGAACATTCATTTTATTGACCATTTAAGCTAAACATTTATTGACATAGCAATACCCAACTATCGACACTAATGTTTATAATTGGTAATTCCAATTTGACACCCGTGTCAATATTTGGAACAAAGTTCTATACAAGTCGTAATAATAGTTTATTATGTTTACAAGTCAAAGAATAGACAATATCACACCTTAACCATTTACAACTAATAGTTTTAAAAAATCCTAATTATTGACATGGATGTCAATGTATTGGTATTCTTGTTATTTCGGTGAACCATATGTCGACACCATAAAAAAACTCGAATACGACAAAAATTTGAAAAATAACTGACCGAATTAACTTACTTATACTAAAAATACACCAATAACACTACAACCAATGTAATCCTGACTTAAAACAGAATGCTTTAACAATAATCGTAAGACACTTACCTTGTCAAAATGATAAGAAAACGAAAAATTTTTACTTAAACAAGTATGTGCACTTTTTTGTTCAGCTGTTCAGTCGCCATATTAGTTTTATTGTAATTTAATGTTTCTTGTCTCATAAATTATGACGTTACCTAAAATTTTTGGGAGAAATGGTAATATTTATTTTTGTTATTTCCTTATTTTTGAAAGAATATTGCGAAGGTGTCAACAAATTGGATAGGTGTCAAAATAAGGTTAACTTACCCTACTTGTGACATATTTTCAAGTTCTTTGACCTCATTTAAAAACAATTAAAGTTTGGATTTGATTTTTGAATAATCTTCCATTAATAACTTCCACATCTCTGATTAATCTTCCATTTTTTTTGTTCTTTAAGTACCTTATTATTGTCTGTTTTTGTTTTGTTTTGTTAATGTATTTTCCTCGCTTTTTGTTTGTAAGTAGGCAGTGAAAATTTTTACTTATTACATATGCTGTAATCATTTCGAGTAGGTGCAATCGCATTATATCTTTAACATGTACTTGCTTATAAAAATGGAACCAGACTCTATCTTTAATAATAAAAAATAATAAATGTAATAAGCCTATGAACCAATCTTTAATTTTTTCATAATTCATTTCATCATGGTACTCTGTAGTTTTTTTTGACTTAAAAGCCTACAAACAATTAGGAACAAATCCGTTTGCTGTACCTGCGTGACAAATTATAAGGCGTTCGAATTTGCCTTCTGGTACTGTGGTACATGATTGCGCCGTATCATCGGTCCAGCATTTACCTACTGTATGTTTGGTGTTGAGCCATGTTTCACCAAGAAATACAACTTTGCTCCAATCACATATGTTTTTGGCCTTCCTTAAAAAATTGCATCTTGCCAGGGCAAAATCAGTTCTCTCCATAATGATCTTCCTTTTGTTAACTTTTTTGTAAACAAAACCGATATCTTTTATTACTTGCCGCAACGAAGTAAGGCATTACTTCGTTGCGGTTAATAAAAGATATCGGTCTTTGAATAAGTCAGCTTCTTTCAATGATTTTAGAAGCTTTAACAATGTGGGTAGCTCCATTCTTCTATAATAATTAGAGATGCGCCGAATATTCGTTTGGTAGTCGGTATTCGGTGTATTCGGCATCTTTTTCACTATTCGGTATTCGGACGAATATTCTTTTTAGGCGCCGAATATATTCGGTTTGTGGTATTTGATTTTTTTTGGCCACACGGTATAGAGTTTAAACATAAAACATCCTAGTTTATTATAGGGCAAAGAAGTTCCCAACAAGAATGTATTGATTTAAGTGTAAAAGAACACCCTCATTGGGAAATTTGACAATAGACAATATTCACTTTAATAGAGTTATGTAGAAACACAGAGACACTCTAAAAATATAAAAAATGAAATATAAAATAAAAGATTATCAAAAATAAACATACATATTCTAATTAATTAATGGTAACTTATGGTGAAAAAATAGCAAGCTTTCGGCCCCCTCCGGTAAGAGTCTGTTGCGTTTTTCTTCATAAAGTTCTTCTGCTTCCGAAAATAGTCACTCATAATCACTGGCAAAATTAGCCAAATGTGCAGACTTATGCTTTACCCACGGGTCACGGGCTCCCTCGCCGTCTAGCAAGCAGCTACAAGTAGTGAACATGTTACAACCTGTTAACGCGGCAAAACAATGAAATGGTAAACCGAATATTCGGTTCGGTAAAATTTAAACCGAATAGTATTCGGTATTCGGTTATTCGGTGAAACCACTATTCGGTGCATCTCTAATAATAATCATAAATATGATTTCTAATGGCGACTTTAGCGAAATCACCTAAATCTGTGATTGACTTCACCCTGGTCCGCTTTTTGTTGGGTGTGGATAATTTATTTTCAGACATCCCATCTTGACCAATTTTCTCACGTGTTATACGCGAAACAGTATTGCGGCCAATATCAAAAGCTTCGCCTACTCGTTCTACAACGAGGTTCAATGGTAACAACGGTCCCTTGTTTTGTTGTTCGCTTTCAAAGTAGTCTCGGGAGACGAACAACAAGTTCTCTCGCCTGACTTCCCAAAACAGATTTTTTTGTACGCTTAGGCATGGTAACAAAAAACTCAACAATAATTAACAAACGAAACAGCCAAATCAACAAACTAAGAACAATAAGAACTACTAAACAGAAATAAAATCAATTGAATCCAAATACGTGTCACGTACAAGACGCTAGCACCTGTACTGAAAGCATCGCGTGGGTAAACAAATTGGCCGCCGCGCCGATGCACCATATTGCAAAAATGTTGCAACAACAAAAAAATCATAAACCCGAATATTTTTAAGTACAAATATGTAGATGTAGCTATAAAATATTTTTCATTACTCATACTCTGAAAGTGATATGGGTAGCACCAAATTAAAACCATTGTAGCATAGACATTACTATTAGCCCTCGCTTTCAGCTCAGGCTGCTAAAAGTCTCAGATAAAAATATTCGTTTTGTGCACTTGTTGTAAAATATATTTTTTGATAAATTACTCTGCACAACTGAATATTACACTAATTTTCGTCACAATATTGAAGATATTTATACTGTGACAATCGTTATAGATAAAAATAGAAAGAATTGGAATAATGTCACATCCCTAGGCATGTGATCTTGACAGACGTTAACGTCAAACAGGCAGCTGTTATCCGCACAATGCTACAGCGCAAATAGTGAGATCTGTGTATTTTGACAGATTAGTAATGTTCAGGATATAAATTAGGTTTCGGGATCGCATTGTTGAGAACCGAGTTGAATTTCGATAGCTTCTTCTGGTAACTTTGTCGTTTTATTAAATATTTTGTTCACATGTTGTTTGTGGAAAGGGTCGGTTGAGATTTTCGCAATTTGAATAGCCTGATTTTTCTAAAAAGTATGCTCTACAACCTTTTCGAAACCTAAGAAGTCTTTACCAGTCATGACGTTAACAACATATGAGGATGAATTTTTTCGAACTAGCTCCATAATAGTGAGCCATTGTGAAGGTGCCCACACGATTGATTTCTTCACGGAATTTTTAATGAATGCTATCGACAGGCATGTATGAGTGACGTGAGTATCAAAGTATCAAATAATTTATTTTAATATTGTTGATCAACTCGTTAATGTGAAACGCAGCATAGCTAGAACGTTTTGGTACTTATATTGACCGAAGCAAGGGTCACAGTACAATATCACTTGTTTTACCTACCCGCGTTTATCCACCTCCTTTATATATGTAAGTAAGCATGTTGCAATTTAGCGCCCCTTTTAGCATCGGCTTCTGTCCAAACATTGCAAATTCCATGTTGGGTATTACTTTCGTAAATAGTAAAGTTAAATACCGATATTTTCCGGGTATAACAGAGAAGCATGCTTACACCGTAAGGAGTATTTAGAACTTTTTGAAGATCGAAGCTTGCACATACGGTTCCTCTGTTCATTCCTTTGCTCTCTTTGGAAGCCTTTAATGCAATAAGCTAATTTTTATAGGGCGACTCTGTAAGGATGGGGCCGTTTTCCCTCTTTTTACAACCCTTTTTGTCGTACGGGTTTCCTTCGGCAAAGGCATAATTTGATCGCAAAATCGTCCATCTAAGTACAGGATCGTCTTTTGTAGCGTGTCATATCAGTCTATGAAACGTTTTAACCAAAGTATAAAAAAGTGGCTTTGTATCCATCCTGATTCATGGCATTCTCCCTAAGATCCAGGTGGAGCCCCGTCAAGTAATTCTAGCTTCATACATTTTCTTGGGAAAACAAACATGGGAGGCATGTAGTTCCCAACAGCACTGAAGCAAACAATCGTTGTCATTAATTTACCTAGTTCTGCAGAAGTCATCGTCCCTACTTGTCGTTTGCCTCACTACGCTAGAATTCTGAAATGGCTCTTGGGCACGGTAGAAACACCTGTTTCATCGACGTTAAAATTTGATTTAATTTTTGTGTTTATCCAGCAGATCAAAAAAAATAAAAAATAAATGCTTATAGCAACTCGTTTGAACCACATTGCTCTGGCTGCGGAGGTATTCGGTAACTGATATCACGATGCCGTTTTAAAAATCCTAAAAACCAGTATATTCCTGCCAGACAATTACTTGTGTTAAACCTGTGTTCAATTTTGTTTTTTCCACCTAACGAAAAGGCAAGTTTTCTAGAAGTTCCTGTGATGTGAGACCGTAAATTCGCTCTTCCATAATTTTTATTTATCGAATTAATTCATTTTCTTATTCAGGTGTAAATACCGTTGTGTAATGGCCTAGCTTCTTTACAAACACCGTACTATCTGGATTTACTCTATATTTTGCCACATAGCGCTCAAGTGTAGTTAGCGGAACACCGTGTGCCTGTGCCGTTTTTTTGAAATCCATGCTTCCTGAAATCACACTAACTACTGCTTTTTTCATATTCTCTGTAGACCAAGAGTGCTGATTCGTTTAGGAAATGGGGGGGAGGGGGACTATGATTAACTATTACCAGTTGTCGATCCGAGTATGAAATTGGATGAAGTGTTCCGTGTGCAAATAAAAAGAATACATTAAAAGCTCTTTATTCGCGGCGTATATGTTCCGTAAATAGGCCGCGAATACAGAAATCGTGAATATGGAATGGTAATTTATATAGGATTATAGGGGATACGTTCCTAGACGACGAAATAAAAAAAGCAAACACAAAACTCAGTTTAATTTAAGTTTTTGGCCATACATTTTGATAAGTTAGATAATATCATCAGGTTTAGGCAATGGTTTAAAAAATTTAGTAATTTTTTCTTGCTTGGCAGTTTTTAAAAGCTCTTTTAATTCAGACTGATATTCAGCAGTGGCACTAGCAATTTGCCTCTTAAAAATAAGTCTTCGTTCCATTGATGGATCAATTTTCATAAAGAAATCACAAAGCTCATTTGCCATTCTTAAGCCTTCACTAAGACTTTTCAGATTAAATGTCACGTTTCCAGTGCTTGTTGAAGCCTCTTATTCAATGGGTTGTAAATTTAACATTTCCTCCAAGTCGGTTTTAGTCAAATCTTAATCTTGCAATTCAAGCAACTCCTGAATGTCACTTGATTCTATTTGTTCGAATCCATCTCGTCCTATTCCACTCGCAATTTCGGCAATGTTTGCAGTTAAAGTTTGAATTTGCACACATTCTTCCTCATTTTCCGCAGTCAGAACAGGCCACAGCTTTTTCCAGCATGATTTCAATGTGTATGGCTTCAGTTCTTGCAATGATTCTTTTATGTTTACGATGCATTTTGCTATGTCAAATTTCTTCCAGCATTCCATAACATTCATGTCAGAATCAACTTCCATATTATCCAGTATGATTTTGAAGGTTCGTCTAATGTAATAGAGCTTAAAGGCCTGGATTATTCCTTGGTCCATAGGTTGAAGCAAACCCGTCGTATTGGGAGGTAAAAATGTCACTTTTATATTTGGATGCATAGTTTCAAGTTCGCGAGGATGACCTGGATGTCGCCTCTCTTGAACGCTACCGGTTTCCCTGATGCGTTGATACGCTGCAGCAATAACTCGATGACTTGGTATGCGACGGTTTGGAAAACGTAGTTGATATGCTCTTCGTGCTTGTAAAGAATTTCCATCACAAAGTCCATAACAATAGACAACGTCCGCGTATTCTTCATTGCTGTAATTCGCCATTTAAATTAATGCAAGTATCTTCGAAGAAAAATGTGAAAGAACACGAAACGAAATCACGTCCGGACACAAAAGTAGTTAATGTTTAACTGCCATGTTGATTCGTTTACTAATATTGCACATGGCACTGCTTAGATGTTTAACAATGAACGCATTCCAGCTTAGACGGCCCTTCCATAATAGCAAGGACTCGTCTAAGCTGAGATGCTGTGCTGGCGTGTAAAGTTTTTGAAAAATGTTGTTACAGTGGTCCAAGACCGGCGCCACTTTCGCAATTTTTCGCAGGTGCCCCCTGTTTAACAAGTTTTCGTTTTTTCTGAAATGCAAAAATTTGTTAATCAGAAGGAACCTGTTTCTACTCATGCATTCCCGGAATTTCGGCATCTCCAACAATCCCGTGGGGGTTGCATTAGAATACGTCTACACGATATACGTTTTTTTGAGGGGGGGGGGAACCCCCCCCCATGCCCACCCTAAAGTCCCTAGGTGCGGAAACACATAAAAAAAAGTTATAGCCAAAAAACCAACCTAACCTCAAAATGTATGAAAATCCATAAAACACTTAACAATAATAGATGTGATCCTAAAGCCTGCTAGGAGATGTTAGTTTATGGGTGTGGATTAGCGGGGAAAGTTAATGGGTGGTGGGAAATAGTCCAAAAACTCACCTGATCGCTTTCTATAGCAGGCATGGCGGGGACCCGGCATGGCTTCTATATTTCTATGCGATGTCGCGCGGATAGTACTTAATTATGTAGCCTATATTGTTTCTAATATCTAATACACACACTCACTTTATTATGACTTTGTACTGCGGGCTGACTAGGATATACGTATTGCGTATTACGAACGCCATTTTTTTTACGGCCTCGCCTAGGATAACACGTTATTATCTAAGTTATATTGTTCCCTATATGTATGTTATACACACACTTTATTGTTACATTGTACTTCCCGTAGTAGTACATAGGAATTGCATATTACAGGCGTAATTTGTTTTTTATTTAAATCTAATTGCAACTTGCGCCGGCACACGTTTAGGTACTTGAAAGACTGCGAAGTCAGAAATGCGAAAACTAGTGTTGTGTATCGATCGAAAAATTGAAGTTTACAATGCATAGGAATAGATCCGATGTTTTGAAATGCTTTTGATAAACTCGATGTTTCGAAGTAGGTACCTATTTGTTAAAAAAAACATAGAATGACTATAACCAATTAATTTCTCTCGATTTTCATTACTAAAATTCTTAAAAACTAAAAATCTTTCTTCTAACACCAAGTGTTTTAGGTGCAAATAAAAAAAAATTACTAACCCCGAACCTAAAGGGAACCTCCTTCTAACCTAAAGGCCCAGTTTGGGTCTATAGACCCCACTATACTCGCTCGCTTCGCTCGCTCGTGAATAAAAGTTCTTCTGAGAAGAAATTTCGGACATAAATACAAACCAACTAATTTAAATTTTGTTTAAAAAAACATGGAATGACTATGACCAATTAATTTCCCTCGATTTTCTTTACTAAAATTCTTAAAAAACTAAAAATCTTTTTTCTAACACCAAGTGTTTTAGGTGCAAATAAAAAAAAAAACTAACCTAAAGGGGCCAGTTTGGGTCTACAGACCCCACTATACTCGCTCGCTGAGAAGAAATTTCGAACTGCTATGCTACAACACTAACTATAAGGCTGCATATATACATAACTGCATTAAACATATGATTTTATGAAGTATAATAAGTGAAATAAGACAATCTTAATAAAGCATTTATTTATTATAAACTTCTTTTATAGCTTTCAACAGCTCTACAAATGGGTCTAATCTTTTTTTTTCTATTTCTCTCCTCCATAAAAATTCAATAATTATATCAGGCAAATTTTCGGGGTGATTATAATTATCTTTATAAAAAAATCTTTTTACTACACGCCACTGGGACTCTATTCTTGGAGTGTGCGTGCCATCCTCAGCGACAAATGGGTTTTCTGGGTTACTGTGATTAACTTTTTTGTGTATATACCCATAGTCGCCGAGGCAATTGTAGGTACGCCAACAATCGGTATGAATTGTTGTGCCCAGCTCAACGTGCTTTTGTATCAAAGGTATTAAAACCTCTGATGATCGCACGTTGTATGGACACACTTCGAGTCTCAAATCCTCCGATCCATCTTCAATTAGTCCCAGCACCCAGTGGCCTTCTACTTGTCTTCCTGAAAAAGAAATACAATATATACATGTATGTATAGATATCAAAAGAAAGCAAATTCAGGATATTTGTTTGTAAACTAGTCACTCATCCAGTAGACCATTACTGATGTTAATTTATTACCTACAAGGTATTCAAACAATGTACATTATTAACAGGAACATAAAATCTATTTAATATGATAATCTTGGGTCTGTCAGAGTTGTGTCCTCGCTCCCTTTACTTAAGATAAACTAGTTTTCCCAATTTTTGCATGTAAAAACAAAATATTTTTATAATCTTTATTTTTAATATGTTAATAATTACCTTTATTATATATTCTTTTCCCAAACTTGCTCTCGTCTATTTGCTCTACTTTTCCAGGGCCTCCAATTTTGCCCTGGTTTTCAATTTTCTTAATTTGATAGGGGACTATTACCTCCCGACAGTAACTATACCAGTCGGTAATAGTCGCCCTAGATAGACAGTGTGTTTCCTTTAAAAAATCTTCCCATATAGCTTGATCATGGGTCCATTTATGGGCGAAGCAATACATAAGGTAACATGAGGGACTTCTAATTTCACATTTTCGAACCACGTTCCTCGGGCTCTAGACAGCCGTTTGCCACGGCATTTTCCTTTATTGCAGGCAAACGAACCAACTAATTTATCATGTTGATAGTCAATAGTCATGGGTACCCTGTGTACCCTACATTCTTTTGCTCCTCGGCAAAGATAACTCCCTGCTCTCGAGTACCCAATTCTTTAATTATTTTTGATAAATTATATGAACCTTTCACTTCTACTGAGTACATCCGCCTCTTGGCGGAAGGCTCATCTACCGTTACACCTGAAATTAAAAAAACACATGACTTTTTTTGTATTATAGTAATAACACAGGTATTTTATAAAAGTCAAATTAATTCATTTACCTCTACTTGTAGATGCCACTGGAGCGTCATGGCTCTGAGGTGACGAAATAATTCCAGAATTCCCCTCAGTTACACCTGAAATAAAAAAAACACATGACTCTCTTTGTATTATAGTAATAACACATAGGTATTTCATAAAAGTCAAATTAATTCATTTACCTCTACTGGAAGACGCCACTAGGGCGTCAGGGCTCTGAGGTGACGCGTTAAAATCCGCCATTACAATTTTTGTGGCAAACGCAAAAAGTCCAAAACACAAAAGTATCGAGCGGAATCCGGAAACAAAGCCAAGGTCGTATGTGTGAAGTCGTCGGTATCCAGTAAACAAGCCAGGTAAAACAAGTAGGTAGGAGTCCACGGAGTCCAAGAAGCAAGCCAAAGTCGTCAGATATATCACACGGAAACAAGAGAAACGCAAGGAGAACATTCACAAGACTCGAAGAGAATTGGAATGCGTCAAATATCGTTAGTCATCAACCTTCATTGAAACAAAATGGCGTCTATACGTTCCGCCATAGATATTACAGTCAACATTACGTTTTTTCTAAATCGTCTTAAAAATATTAAAAAAAACAAAATCTATTTTTAATTAAATACGGAAAATATTAGTATAACTAATAACATTGTATTTATACCCTCCCCTAATTTATTAGTATAAATGTGTCATATAATACACTTTTTTTGGAAAAAATGTCGTCCCATTTCACATAACTTCAAAAATTCATATAAAATAAACTATACATTTCCGCAGGCTAGGACTAATATTACTGGTCTTAGAAAGCCTAAATCTATATCATCCAACCCTCAAAACCCTAATTTTCGTGTAGACGTATTCTAATGGCAACCCATCCCGTGGTCCAATATTCCCGAATTTTGGAGCGGTGGCAAAAATACATTAAAATTAGGCAGGCGAAATACCGATACAATTCTTCGACCGTGATTTCGGTCCAATATTCCAAGTAATTTGGAATCCCGGTGCCGACATCAGGGTCGGAGAATTGTGAGATTACTTCCCACGCATAATCGTTAGTTTCTTTAACCACCAGCTCCAAAAATTCTCGGTTCCAAATAGAACAGAATATTTCCACGGGATCGTTGTGAGTACGACGTGGGTCCGGGAACGCGAGAATAAACTTTTGTCTGGCCGGTGAATGTGCTAAAGTCATCCGACCAGGAAAAACTATTCAAGCGGAGCCGAAACATTATCACTGTCAATTGTCATTTCGGTGTTTGCGCCGTCATTTGGCATTTCTGCCAGTGGGTCAAGTATCCATCCCTCTTCTGGGTCGTCCAAAACGCTGCGGTGCCGTAGTCGGGCGTGCCTGCGGAGGCTCACGTAGTCGACCACATTGGGTTCGGCATCAGGTTCGGTCGTCGTCGTTGGCGTCGTCATCCGCGACGTCGTCCTCGCTCCCTGAGTCATTCAAAATGTTCCAAATGTCGTCATCATTGAGACCCAGGAAACGACGACTTTTAGACTGCCTCTTCCGGGCTTTCGTTTTACAATACATAACAGCTCTGCTTTCGTGTGGTAGTCCTCATATTGAATTCCATTATCACGAAGCCACTCGCTTATATTACTTTTATGTGTTTGTGTGTTAGGAACCTTAAGTAAAGTTTTTCTTTAAGCCATTTATTAAAATTTTCAGCATTCATATCATGGTGATAATAATCAGTATTTTTTGATTTAGTACTAAACACTAACAAAGAGTTTGGTACGGGGCCTTTCTCTGATCCTGCATGAACTATAATGTACCTTTTCCCGGTCGAAACATTTTCAATTGCACCACAAGTTGAAGGACCTTGCCATGACTTCTTAGGCTTGTAGTTTCTATGGACATAAGTCTTATCTAAATAAATGATTGGCTTGCCTTCTGCACGTTTTCCTGCTATAGTTCTTAAAAATCTATGTCTCCAAGCAGATATGTCATAGCGTTCTATTAATACAGAACGCTCATTTTTATTATTTTTCAATTCATAGCCATTGGCTAATAACAAGCGGCGCAGAGTTTCTCTGCATCCGTTAAAATCAATACTTTCTTTTAACTCCACCAACAGTGTCCTCAGTGTAGGAACTTGTTTTTTAACAATATAAAATTCGTTTATCTTGTTACGCATAGCATCTATGTCAAAGTTATCTAGGTTAGACACAGGTTTCCGTGGTCGTTTCTTCCCCGGGGTACTCCAGACACCTTCATTTACTGCACCTTCCCTTTTTACTCTCTTTAGTGTTCTGACACTCACTTCTGCAAAGAAGAAATACAAAATATGTAATTAATTCTTGGTATTACTACGTAAAAATGCAATTCGGCAATTTCGGCATAATTTCAAAACATCAGTGTTTAGTAAAAACTTACCAATCATGGAAGCTATTTCTTCTAAGTACTGATTCTGGGTTATTATCCTATCTTTCTGCTCTAATTCAGTGAGATTTTCAATAGTTCTTACTATTTCATCAACTCCTTCGACATCTTGCAGATTCTCTGTTAAAGAAAGTTAATCGTTTTAAAATTACCAACAAAAGTACAATATAAATTAATTGTGAGTATAAGTATGTGTATACGTAAAACATAGGTGATGTTATTAAAATGAATACGTTGACTGATGCGATGTACGAATGAATATAGTTTTATTCGATATGTACGAAGAAGCGTAAGTAACTTATTTGTAAGGATACGTAAATTATAAATCAAAATTTTATTATGATGACTGGATAGGTAGGTGTTCAAAGTATCAAAATAATATTGTCTACTAACCTATGAATTTCAACACCACACGTAGACAATCTTGTTTTGCTTAAACGCGGCATCACGCTGTTGTTGTTTTTCGTTGAACTTGCCAATCATGCAAAACAACATCTTTCGTACACCACTTTTGATGGATTTCTTCATTTTAAACCGTAATTAGAATCACAATTTACACAAACGCATACAATTTGTCACCAGAGATACCGAACGACAACCTTGTCAAATTGACGTTGACGTTCATACAGAGTTGCTATATAAATAGTTCGCAAATAATTCCAGGGCCTATTTTCGTTAGCCAGACTAGCAGTTATCGCCCCAACGGCCATTTTGAAATGCACGCACACATACAAGAATAGTGCGAATGTGTGAGTGTAATTTACTACCTTGCTGAGTTTTAGAAGAAAAAATCGAAAAGTATAAACTTTTGTCAAAAACTACAAATAAAAATAGATTCTAGAAGATTTTTGCTATAAGAATGAGAATTTGTAATCTTATTTCAATAAAAATTATAGTCTTTATTATCTTATTGAAAATCGAAACTAATAATAACCGGTCAAATAGGGTTTTTTGTTTGCTCGATTTTATCATTATATTACAAAAAATACTGTTATTGTAAGTAACATCGGTCTTTAACACTGTCTAGTAAAAGTAAATAAATATAACTTACCGATATTAATCCAGAAAAACACTTAAATTCACTAAAGATCACAAAAAGTTTGCGAGCGACCTCCCGATAAAAAAGCCGTTAACGAACTGGGTGGGTCGTTTGTTTACAAACAAACTTGAAACTTGTGACAATTTGACATTTGTGTTACACTGACGATTTAACGCACCGAGTTAAAGACATATTCTAATTCCGCAATAATCTACTTCGCATGTTCGTCGGTTTATTTGAGATTCACTCTCAACAACTTCATTCCAAACAATATTTGTGTGATCCTTATTTTTTATCATGAGAAAGAAAGAGACAGACTAAATACGACCTTATTGTAGCAACAACTATGGTCCCTGTCGAGTAATCGATATAATGTTTAGTAAAGTATAATAATACTCATAATATGGATGGTATAGTTTACTTCGCTTGTTGCGTTTACACGTTAACTACACTAGTTAAGTCACATGTGCTTGTGACAAAAACTGGTAATAGAGGTACAGTAGGCTGCATGTTATGTGCGGTAGCATTTCCAGACTAACTGTCTCCTGAAGACACTGAAGCTTCAGAATCTGAAGAAGTAGATTTTTGGCTCTTTCGAGGACTTCTAGAAGAGTTTCCTGTTGTCTTCCCCTGCGTGTCCTTCTGTGCTATAGACTAGATTGACTCTTCAAATTGTTTTTAAAGAGATTCGGTATCTATTAGATTTTTGTTTTTTGGTGTTGGCACAGGCAAGATATCGCACATTGAAAACAAAAATGGCATACCAAAAACTCACTTTTCCAGTATAGCAGTTTTAAGTTTTTTAATTATTCTTATGCCCATATCTTGATAATAAATTAAGAACAAGCAATTTATTAGTTCTAAATAATAGTATAAGTATCTTTTTTTCAATTTATAATTAAAATTATATAAGTTAACGAGAAGTTGTAGAAAAAAATGGATTTGAAAAAAATGTTCAGTAGTGTCACTTTTGTTTATATATATTATATATCACCAATATAATATTTGTTTAACGACATGATAAATTAATTTTAGTACCTAATGAATGGAGTGAATTAATGTAAAAATTAAAACAAAATGTATTTTAGAAACTTAAATTATTTATTTGCAAACAAAGTCTTATTCTCCAGTCTCAAAAACTCACAATATTTGAAATAAACTTTAGTCCTTACTAAAATTATAAAAAAAATAATTATTAAAACATCCTTTAATTGACTAATATAAACAAAACAAAATAAATAAAGTAAAAACAATAATCTCTGAATCTCGCACTTACATTTACTCTAAACTGTAAACAAGTAATTATTAATAATAATCAGTGAGATTTACATGAGCATAAAATTTTAATTAAAAATGCTATCATGATAGTCTGTAGTATCCAGGTACTAATCCTGTATCCACAAGGCTTTTCACAATTTTTCTTTCTTTCGGACATATCCAATTTTTGCTGATACAATGTCATATCATTTTGACGGTCATGCCCTGCGATGATAAAGATGCCGTGTCCATATCCTCTGCCTCTTGTTTTTTCTTCTCGTACTCGATTATCGTCTCCGAGTAGAGGTTGAACAATGCTTCGTTTAAATCTTCCGCCCATTTCATCGCTTGGCATCTCCCATACATCGTGGATAATCCTTCGCTTAAACACCACGTTTCGAAATGAACGAAACCACAATTCCTCAGATTCATTTTGTTCTCTTTTAAATGAGTTAGAAACCCTTTCATTATTTTTGTTAAAGCTTGACCCACTTGGAATAATTTCATGTTCTTAATCGCTAGACTCGCTTGTTGAATGTTCTGAAGCCATTTTTTCATAACTGGAATTGTCACATCGCTTTGCCATGAAGATTCTAACCATATCCATAAAGGATTTTTCTTGATCACTGCTATCTGACGTTTCTTCTGATTCAGAGGTTGCTTCCCCTTTGAACGCTTTACAGGTTCTACCTCCAAGACATATTGAGTATTCATATTGTCCTGAGTTTCCCCCTGTTCCTCGTTCAATGCCACAATCTGGACACATTCTTCGCTTTCTAACAACGAAGTCAGTGATTGGTTGTTGCTTTGGTCCATCTTTAAAGTTTAAAAACTCACGTAAAGACTCAATTTTGATGTGTAACGTACGGATGTATAAATACAACAGTGCCGTCCGAACGCCGTAAAGGAGCTTATATAACTAGCTTTGTTCTCCGAACAAATCCTACTCCCCCACCACCGCAACAACAGAACATTAAATTCATTACAGGTTCTACCTCCAAGACATATTGAGTATTCATATTGTCCTGAGTTTCCCCCTGTTCCTCGTTCAATGCCACAATCTGGACACATTCTTCATCCATGTTTGATTTGTTGTATTAGTGTCGTTGAACGGTGCGGTGACTCTAAGGCATTTGACTGGGTCCCTTTGCTGCGTTATTAATTGAGCTATACAGTCCGTAGAGGGTTGCAAGGGTTGCCATTCTAGGTGGTTGCATATTTGTTGGTCGTCCGTGATGCCGATGCAGGGCTCCTTGGGATAAGCGAACTCATTGTTTCCAAGTATGATGGAAGGATATTTGGGAACATGCATTAAGTTATCTTGGCCGGGAATAGAGTATAGGTGGAGTAAGGTATATATATGTGGGGATACTAGTGGTACCTCTAATATGAAGTTAAGTCTTACGTTTGTGCTTTAATTTGTATACTTTTCTCTATGTTATGTATGTTTATTATTTTGGCAGTGTATTATTTCTAAATTTCGCTTCCACTGATTGACTTACAGAATGTGCTGGCTCGGGTAGTCTTCTATAAGACCCCTCTCTCGTAAGCTCAGATATGGATGCTGGCTCTGTTACAAGCTTGCGCGCAACCTTTGATTTTGATGTGAAAGCTTTCGGTAGTGTATTATTTCTAGCTTTCGCTTCCACTGATTGACTAACATTTGGTGGAACTTTGTCAGTCCCGTCTTTTGTAGATGTTGGCTTTTTTGTCACTGGAGACGCCTTTCTCGTATATTTTTCACGATAGTACGTAAAATCTTAGGAGTCATCGTCGGAGTTTCTGAAGGAGTTGTCCGTTTCTTAAATTTTGAGACACTAAAATTTTTCTTTCTTTTTTTTTTCTTTATTTATTTTGGGTTCAAATGGTAATGAGAGTTATACATTATTTTCTATTCTGGTTAATTTGTCTAATAATTTGTTTGAGTCAACGATGCTCGGATGGAGTTTATTAAGGCGTGCAAAGGTGATCGCATTTTCTAACATAGCCAACCTACTATGAAGTTGTAGACAATTTTCTATTTGTATCGTACACGCTTACTAGGTCTATTTTTGTTTCTATTTTATTCACTCTATTGCTTTAATTATTTACTAAATTATCTATTTGTTGTTGGTTATCTTTTAATGTGTGTAAGTCTTTTTTATATATTGTTCCACGAATCCTTTCATTTGTAACGTTTAATATTTGGCAGGCCCTTTATAATATATAAGAAGTATAAGAGAGGTAATTATAATTTATTATTTGTTATAGGGTTTAAGCCAATTAAGAGAGATATTTATAATAATGTTACAAATAAAGTTATTTAAGATTATTTAAGATATTTATTTAAGTAATGTTATGTTTTATATTTAATATTTATAACTATCAAGATTCAATAAGAGTATTTAAGTTAAGTAGTAGAAATAATTAAGGTTATATGAAAATAATTAGTGAGAGGTATAAGTGAAACAAAACTATAGTTTGACCATATATTGATTAATTAAAAATACACAACGGTTTCAACCTAAACTAATTTTTATCTCAGGTCGTGGGTGCGTTGGTTCGGATCTCTTAAATTATGTTTGGGACAGTTTCAAATACAAGCGTTTAAGAAAGTATAATATTGATTTACTAATTACTTAAATAAGCAGTTAAACTAAAATCTATTAATAAAGTAATTGTCTACTCAGCTTGGAAGTAGTAAGCAGGAACAACTCGAACAAAGGTTTTACTTCTTAAGTTGTTCAATAATTATATTATTCATTTATAATGTTCAAATCCAGAACCATGCCTTATAAAGGTGGTGATGTTGGAACTAGTCATACACCTTTCCAAGGATCGGTAGTTTTTGTTCTGACAAAGACAAGAATAAAAGAAAGACTTTCGAAAGGATATTTATTATGTTTAACATTCTTTGTCTTTATGAATTCTAGTAACTGGCTCGTTAAATTTGTTTATTACAAAATTCTGAATGAATGAGTGTCAACCACTGCACAAAAAATCGTGGTAACTATGAAATTAAAAAACTACTGAATTGATCTCATATTTATTTCGATGTTTTTATTGTGTTTATTTGTGAAAATATTGTTTTTCTTCTATTGCTGAGAAGACAATATGTGGTATATTCGTTGTTTGTCGATATATGCAGGGCTATTTATTGAAGACCAAAAAACGCTAATTTTTAGATTTGGTTCAGAATCGATAATACATTCGAATTTTGAAATAAAAAAATAAAATACCATTGTGCTATGCAAATAACGTAACGCGTGGACATCTGTACTATTGAGCGGCTCGAGCGAGTTGTAGATTTTGTACATGACATTGGAGCTGTGTCAGTATCGTTTGGATAATTTGTATCCAGCCATTCTCTGACACTTCTTTTGAAATGAGCAGGGCAGCCATCATGAGATCAAATGAGACTTACACAACTCGGGTAAAAACTCTTCGTACCTTAAAGTGTCCCAGAGTCTACACAGCAGGATGCTGCCCACGTCGTTGTACTGCATCACCTTGTCGAGAGTTACGTTGAAAGATTTAAAGTGGCCACCTTTCGGTATCATTTTATTACGCCACATCTCCTTGTAAATGTGTCTAAGGTTTATTGCGTTGAACTCGACCTTACCGCCTTCATTGGGACCCAGGCACGTTTTTGAAATGTTGTCCAAAGACAACTTAATCTCCAAATACAACTGTCTGAAAATCATAAGTAAATAATCTACTTGAATCATATTCACACCGCACACGAGCATTGCTTTGTGCAGCCAAAACTTGGACACTAAATCGTGAATGCACAAGTACACGCATCTCTTGAACAGTAACATCATATCGTATCGTAGCCTTTGCCGTTGTAGCTGAGTAAATAGTAGGGTCGCTCGTATGCGTAGAGGATTTTAACAATCTCCTCCAACAGTTGGCGCTCGTCGTGAAATTTACGAACGCGGTGGTCGCACTGGCCGTTGGTGTGATCATTGAACAAGTCCAAAAGAAAACAAATATAGTCTTGAAATTCTTATCATTCATGGAAAGCAAATGTTCTCTATTTTTATGAGTTTGCAAAAACGTCAATACGTCCTGAGGTTCTGGTGTGTAATAGTTGCCGCCAATTTTCATACCGATTATTTCTGTCACAATCAACGAATCCAAATACTTTTTTGTACAACTTCTCACATATTCTCAACCTGTATAAACAAGTTTGCTAATTTATTCAAAAAAGTTGAACTGATATTTGGTATGCAAACATGTGCATCGTCAAATCCGTCGTACTTTGATTGTACGTAGACTTCGATGGGATCTTCGATTTTTATATTTTTAAGTTTGTTAAACACTCGACACGGAGTACTGTACAATGTATTGATCTCAATCTTGTCCTTGAATGTAATGTGTTCCTAATGATCCAAAGAAAGTCTTTAAACATACTTTTATTTTTTGGCCTTCTAATTTTAAATAATTCACTTTTCGTCTTGTATCAGCACTTTCAGTGTTTTCTGTCTACTAAAGATGAAACCAAATTTTTTTTCTTTGTCCAGGTCAGCTTTCAAAATTCGTTAAAAATATTTAATCGTACCGTTTCCGTAAACTTATCGCAGTTAAATGCTTTACTACTTAAACATTTGCTTGAGTTACAAGCCTCTCCAAATTTTCGCACAGGTTTGATTGAGTATTGTAAAAATTTGTCATCTCCAGTCATTCTAAAACCTATGTATTCCTGACCTAGCATTCTTTACTTCTTGTTTCTCAACCTTTTTGAAGACATTTCATCTGCTTTCCGTTTTCTTATTCTGAACTCGTTGGCAGCTTCACGTTACAAGATTGTTTCAGGAAACAAGTCGGTTAATTCCGTGGTAACTTATGTTACATTTTTACTTTCCGATTAAAACTAACAAAGTTGCATACCTTTATAATTATATCAACTACCCTCTTAATGAAAATTTAGTTGTTATAAAGCATATATGGGTCCCATTTTATTTTGAATTTTCTAGGTTAGTTTCATTAAAAATTCTTTGTAACTCATGTTACCTTTGGCGACATTAGCTTTTAGGTTGGTATGTAACCTATTAATATCCTGTTCCATTTAAATAAAATTAAAATATTGAAAATCAAATCCATTTTTATTAAATGTCTTACATATGAGATCGTTAACAACAGTAATTATTTTAGAAACACATATTTATGTAGATAATTCAATAATAGTCACTCATGTTACACAGATTTTGGTAACTCATGTTACATACATATTCAAAGTTTTATTCTAGATATTTTTTGACCTAAACATTAAATTTAGGTAAGGAAATTGTAGTTAAATATAAAACTAATATTTTTCCTTTATAATAGACAGCGGCACGTCATCATCTGAGCTGTCAGACTCATCTGATCCATAAACAGTGTGATAAAATGATTTTTCTTTTATATTGATTATGTAGTTATGGATTCAGTTATCAACACATTTTTACTTGTGTACATATCGCTCATCTGGTACTACAGAGACGTAATTGTCATTTTACAAATTTTACAGGAGAGCGATTTAAAGATTTTTTTTAAAGTTCTTTTTTGTTTTAAAAGTTCAGTTTATAATATTTTTAACTGCAACTAGGATATTTTGGATGTTTAATTATCTAAGTAGAGTAAATTAACAAAAACCAGAATAAAATATCAAGTATGAGTATAAAAAAAAACTACATAAAGTGATTCGAAACATACATTTGCGTCTTTGTTGCATTGAAAATGTTTTATTTTGTAAGTTGCGACATAAAACATAAGTAAACTTCAATTTAATAATACACAAAATTAAATCAAGGTAATCATTTATTACAGCTAAATTGAATACTGAACAATTAACATTACTTTATGACACGTAAATTGATTTATTTATTTGATTTATTTTATTATAATACATACTATTTTTTACATACATTTATGATAATTAATTAATAATACATAATTTTACATAAAACACACGCCGATATCTATATTATAAGTAATCGTACGATATCTGTAGAATAATAAAAAAGGTAAAATATTGACTACTTACATTCGCACTACACGATACACCTTATGTTGTTAATACTTATAACAATATAAGTATTTTTTAATCACCAGCAGAATTTACCATTTAGCCACTGTAAGGCGCAATTTCAAACAAGTTTGAACTTGCAATGTTCAGTGCCTTGTTAAAGAAATTATTGCAATTTTATATTAAATAGCAATTAATAAACGTTTAATCACAGCTGCATTTGTATTTTCGACGACCAGGCTGGCGCAGTGGTACAGGGCTCGGATAAGCGGAGCATGTTGCGCCAGGGGTCGCGGGTTCGAATCCCGCCTAGGTCATGGATGTTTATCTATGTATTATATGTATTTCTATAATAAAAAAAAAATCTTAAATATATAAAATGTCTTAAATTTATAAAACATATTAAATATATTCCGTTGTCTAGTACAGATCTTTTAACTCACCAGTGCGGGCGAGCCATAATTGTAGTTGTAACGTGTATG
>LUGF01011430.1:10996-25084 GCA_001625245.1 Calycopis cecrops
TTTTACGCCTCAAATTCGCGATCTGGCATGGGAATACCAGGGTAAGCAAAAACTTTTTATCGTTTCTGTACCTCAAAATAAAGATGAAACTCTCGTAGGATCATGTACTTTTCATTTATCAAACCTAACCATGCAAAGACGTCAAATCTTGAAATTTGCCAAAAAGTCTGATGAGACATTGCATAGAGGTATCATGTATGCTAGAGGTATCTCCTCGTTGGCGCTGGCATAATTCGGCTTATGCAGAAATGGCACCCTAACCTCTTGCTTGAAGTCACTACAAAAATAACTAATATAATGAACTACCTGAATAACAATTAGGCGTTTAAAAAAATAAAACTGCTGGTAACTCTCCAATGGGCCACCTGAAACTTGCAAACCGCATTAAACGCGAAGGCATAGACGTCTCTACGCTTAGGAGGTTTCTCTACGGTGGTGATGGCCCGATTAAGCTGCAAGATAGCATGGCACTACCTTATACTTGAAGCCACTACTCTTACTACTTAAAGAACATAATTAAGCTTAATTAGGCCTAGGCGTCCCGTGTAAACGACGAAGCTATGTATTTTATTTTACTAATTATTATGTTATTTTGTAATTTTATCCAGGGGCAGCAAAAGTATGTTTGCTAACCGCATTTCTTACTGGCTAAATGTAAAGGGTCCTTCTGTGACAGTTGACAGTTCGTGCAGTAGTTCTATAAGTGCTTTAGAGATGGCATGCTCGGCTATATCTCGTGGAGACTGTGAAGCAGCAATTGTAGGCGGTGCTAATTTATGCTTATTTCCGGAAACTACAATACACAATGGAAGGTATGCTATTAAACTAATTTTATCAGTAAGCTACCAATATTCAATTATAAAAATATATAACATTTTTGCAACTACTAATTACAGAACGATCAAAATAAATGTCGACGGAAAAACTAATTGTTTCGATAAAAATGCTGCTGGATGCTCTCAGTCAGAGGCAGTGAACGTTTTATTCGTTCAAAAAGCTGAAGACGCACTAAGGTACGAATTAATTGCAATAGATCATAATTTTATGTTTATTTTTTGTAGATATGTAATTAAAGTTTTATTTACAGAATATATGCTGATGTGGTACATGTGAAGAGTGAATTCACTTCATTAATAAAATCTGAAATTGGACAAAAATGTGGATTTCATCGTAATTCTAAAGAAGTTGTAAAATTTTTGAATAAATTTTACCAACAAGCAAACATTTCTCCTCTAGCAGTTCAGTACGTAGAAGCTTTCGGTGCAGGTAAGATGATAACCAGTCTTTACATACCTATGTAGTTAGAAATTCGACAATCAAGCGAGTTAAGAAAAGAAACGCGCGATTCTTGTCTTCCATCTAGCTCTGGGCAACCAGTCTCTTTATGGAGCTTTCCGTCTTGAAGATGTAGCAGAGAAATTCAGTAGTCTTAGTTAGTTGATTAAAGCCGGTTTATAATTTGAAATTATTTCAAGATGGCATTACTATAGGTGCGAGACGCTGTCCTGTCACTTCGGCTCGACTCTGTATGTAACATACAATTTTAATAAAAATCGATCAATCGAACAGGCCCACATTTCTATTACATCAATTTTGCGGCAATTTTGGAGTCTCAGAAACTATGTTTATAAGAAAGAAAACAAGGTTTTACATTATTTGATTATTTTTCATGGCGGACATTAGGCAAAAAACAGTTATTTAATGTAGCTACTTCTGTGATATTCCCTCTTTTTTGGGAATGTTGAGTTTCCCTCTTATTTCTGATGATATTATTCAAATATTTAATTTTATATATCTTAATATTACTTGACTGTATGTACCAACCACCACTAAGTAAATTAATATCTATAGTAGTATATATGTATTGTACACTTCTCAAGTAGCGAGTGCAGAAACTTTGAAAATATATTTATAAATATCTGGCAAAGGAAATTAAATCGTAAACACCGATTCGAAGTTTTATAATTAGGTATTTAAATATAAATTTCATTAATTGATTAAATGACAATTCAGTAGCGTCAATATTCCAACAAAATAATTTTTTTAATATTAGCTGATCCAGAGGCTGACAAATCAGAATTGGAAGTTATCGATCAGGTGTTCTGCAAGAACAGAAGTAAGCCGCTGTTAGTAGGAAGTGTAATGTCTAATATTGGTTATGGAGGAGCCGCTACAGGAATATCTGCAATTACCAAGGTAAAATGTGTGACATTGCCGAGGAAGAAATGAAAATAGTTTTTTGGTTTCATATTCCAAAATATTTGCTATATAATAATGATTGTCATTACCACATACCACATAATAATAGAAGAATAGAGATATAAAAAATATATCTCAATTCTTCTATTATTGAAAGTCAACAAGTCAACAAGTCAAAAAGATCATTAAACTAAAAATGCTATATTGGCATTTTTAGTTTAATGATCTTTATGGCCAAATGGTATTTCAAATAGGTGATACTAGGCTTTCATGAAGGCAAATTAGCAGCTAATTTACATTACGAAACACTACGAGATGATGTTCAATCAATAAAAGACGGACGCATCGAAATCTTATCTGAACATAAAGAATTTGATCGCACTTACGTTGCGGTAAACAACTTGTCTATTACTGGAAATAACGCACACATTCTTCTTCACGGACATTATAAGCCTCAGGTAAGCTATGCATAAGTAATTTGTACTGTTAAACTTGTTCCTGAATAAAAACCTGCAAGTGCGAGTCGCACTCGCACACCGAGGATACCAAAGGGCTGTTTGAGCATAATTAAGTAGACAAACTTATATATGTGTATATGCGGATGCCTGCATTCATTTTGTATGAGAGGAGGAGAGGCGGAGGAGGAGGAGAAGAGGGGGAGAGGAGGAGGATTATAATTTACTCATTAAAACATATATAAAACAAACATTAATATATAATAACCTTTTTAAACAACTTTCGCAACTGTAAGGAAAGTTTTCCAATGCATGTTAAGAAAAATGCTATGTCAAATAATAATTTTATACTCTAGGATATTAATCGTTATAAATCCGGTATACCACGACTAGTACTATTATCAGGAAGGCAAGAAAGTTCTGTACAAAAGATTATAGATGATTTGAAATCTCGCCCCATTAATCCAGAGGAACATGCTTTACTACATAATATTTATAGAACAAGAACTTCAGGACACTTGGGACGAGGATTTGTAATACTTGGTAAATATTTAATAGTAATGATATAAATAATAATCATACAATATAAGAATAATGTAGTATATAATAATAAAAATAATACATTAATTACAGACACAAATGATAAGAATGAGACAGTCAGCCTGTGCGAAGCCGTCGACTACTTTGACCAAGGAGTCCGTCCATTATGGTTTGTGTACAGTGGCATGGGTTCGCAATGGGTCGGCATGGGTAAAGAGCTAATGCGTATACCAATATTTGCTGCCGCTATTGAAAGGTTTTTATCATTTTAAATATTACCTGTTATACCAATATAAAGAATATAATTTTTAACCGGTGAAAATAACGGAGGATTCTCAAGTCGATACCAACATTTTTTTAGAAATAAAAATAGAAAGACTATAATATTATTATTATTTAGAACTAGGAACTATAGCGCATAGCTATACACCTATCCCTACTTAACTTACACATACAAGAATTAAAGATTTTATTATTTTATTCCTTTAATAATTACCAGAATTTTAAATTTATGAAAATGAGAACTTTGAATAATAGTGAAAATTGACGGTGGCACCAAATAAGTAAAGCTTATAAAGTGATGAACTGGTTTGAAATTTAAAGTACCTACTGCGAAATTTAAAGTATCGCCTTACCGTGCACACCTAATATTTGGTCTAATGTTTTCTACTAGCACATACGTCCTAATACTTTTATTATTATTTAGGTGAAAATCCTAGCTTGAGTCGCACCAAGCGGTGGTCACTGAAAATCACCATCGTATCATATTATATACTTACCGTCGTAAATATTGAAATGACAAATGCTGAGTGGCCAGTGGCCACCTCCATTGGTTACAGTAAAACTATCATAATGACTTGACAGTTATTTGGAATAAATCTATGCAATGAATGCTACTAATCAGAATGAATGTTGATAACGACTATAAGGTTGTTGTCTATCAAAAAGCTGGATAGCTTTGTGCCATACCGTATCACTAGCCTTCTTATGTCCAGACTAACAGCTTTCACGTTCCCATTGGTTTCAACTGCCTCCACCCAACGATAACGGTGACGAAGCTAGCGATGTTCTACCTAACATAGGAGCTGGCATACTATTATTGCTTCACGTAATCCTCCAATTGAATGCAACAGTCGATAGACTACAGTACCTAATAGATTCCTTATGAATTTGAAATAAACAATTAATATATTTCAGCGGAAAGTAGACATGAGCCTCAAACCAAATAAAAAGAAGCATGAGCAAGAAAAAGCGAGTGTGAAACTTGAGCCCAACTGTATTGTAGACTTGACAACATATTTTATAAAAAAAATATATTAAAATTTTTAGATGTCATCGTGTACTTGAGCCTAAAGGAATCAATATAGTCGAAATAATTACATCGGACGACAAGACGATGTTTGACAATATATTGCACTCATTTGTTGGTATCACCGCCATACAAATAGGACTCACGGATGTACTACGTGAGCTGGAGATATTCCCGGATAACATCATAGGTTTGTTTTGCACTATTAGAAAATAAATTATTTGAAGGTTTATGAATACTTTATGAAGCTATAAACAACAATTAGATTCGTGAGCTGAAGATAGTGTCCGACTTACTCTGTCGAGAAAAAAATCTGTGTCCGTGTCTCAGAGTATAGTAGCATTATTAGTATAAGTTAGCATTATTCAGAAATATTGATCATCATCATCAGCCTATTGCAGTTCACTGTTATACATAGGCCTCTCCCATAGCACGCCATATTATCGAAATAAACTACACCGCACGATATTGAAAATGTTTGACAATATATTACACCCATGTTTGGTATCATCACTATACAAATAGATAGACTCACAGATTTATTACTACAAATATTTTCATAACTTACTGGAAATATCTGATACGTCATAGTATACTAAAAATATTTCAGCAAAAATATCATAGATTTTATAAATGTTCTGATTTACTCTCTTTCTCTCTCTCCTTCTCTCTGACTCAAGCTTCTGGAGCTTAGAAAATACCAATTAAAATTATTTTAGGTCACAGTTTAGGTGAAATTGGTTGCGCCTATGCAGACGGATGTTTTACCGCCGAAGAAACGATACTGTGTTCATACAGCCGTGGTCTCGTTTCAATACAAACTCCGCTTATTCGAGGTTCTATGGCAGCTGTTGGCCTTGGATATAAAGAGGTACGACGTTATGTATAAAATAAATTAATCGATAAAAAAGTTGAAAATAATTACTTCAGACTAACCAGTAACATTGCAACTCGTTTTTAAATTTAGATAAATTTTTCATTAATCATAATCTACAATGTTAGCTATCGTGACAGATCATACTGATAGTAAAACCTCATTTTAAGTACTCAAATTAAATATGTATATAATAAATATATAAACCATACTTTTGGATCCCTATCTATTAAAAAAAACCATCGAAATCTGTTGCGTAATTTTAAAGATCCAAGGGTAATAACGGTGAAAAGCGATTTTGTTTTATACTTTGTAGTGCTGATACATGCAAAAACTTTTTTTTCAGATATCTAAATTGTGTCCGCCGGAAATAGAAGTGGCGTGTCATAACTCTCCCGAGTCTAGTACTATTTCGGGACCAGCGGAAATCATGAGGGAATTTGTGGGAGGCTTAATAAATAAAGGAATCTTTGCTAGAGAAGTGCCGTGCTCCAACATAGCATACCACTCACGTTATATAGCTGACGCTGGTAATACATTTTACAACTTGACCTTAACCTCTAGGAAAATTGGAATGCTACGTTTTATTTATGGTATAGGGAGGCAAACGAGCAGTCGGAGCCATTTACAAGACGACCGACGCCCATAGACATCCGCATAGAGGCTGTACAGATGCGCTGCCCTCCTTTCTTCTCCCACTTCCATGAGCCACCGGCTACTTACACACCGCACGAAAGGCGACAGCACAACTGTCACTTCACATTTATTATTATTATTAGGTGTCTCGTATATTTTTTTTTATTACACAAATTCATATTTTAAATTATAATAATTATAGTTAACATCGTACTATGTTGTATCAGCTAATAATAATGATCTTTTCAGCTTATTTAAATAGTGTTTTAAGTTGTTTATTCCTATTGTTTGTATACTGATTCTTTTGGTGTATAGTTAAAATCGAATCAACCAAATATTCATCTACGATCTACAACAAATAAACTTTACAACCCTAAGTAGTAAAAAAGACTGGGGTTGAATGTTTCAGGGCCTGCATTACTTAGTCATATGAAAGAGTTTATAAAATCACCAAAGCCTCGTAGTAAGCGTTGGTTATCAACCTCAATTCCTCAAGACAAATGGAACGAACCATTGGCAAAATATAGTTCCGCTGAATATCACACGAACAATCTATTGGTAAGATTCCACATTTACCTCAAATTACTGTTCAATAAAATATGTTACCTAGAACAATCGAACCGTTAATTCGAACTCACACCGTGTATCAGGGGTGTAGCTACCGCCGTATCTGCCGTATCAATTACACGGGGTCCCGGGGCCGTCCAAAGTGCGTAAACAAACAGTTATTTTTCATTTGTCAAAAACCTTTCCCTTCATAAGGCCCCCCAAACCAATTTTAATATGGAAGGCGTCAGAGCAAGCTACGCCACTGCTATGTATTTTGCACTGAGATTATATTAATATCTATTCAGTAGTCTGTGTTTTTAAAAACATAATGATTGTAGTTAATGATTTTCTTTTACAGAACTCAGTACTTTTTGAGGAGACAAGTAAATTCATTCCATCGAATGCAGTGATAATTGAAATCGCACCTCATGGTTTATTGAAAACTATTCTTAAGCGTTCTCTTCCGCAGTCTTGCCACATTCTACCATTGACGCAACGCCTACATCCAGAGAATGTTCGATATTTATTAGAAGCACTTGGAAGGTACACGTGTTATGATTTAATGTCGTATACGACATAATACATAATTTCTGTTATTAGCTTCAAATATAATATTTTATAACTTTTAGGTTATCCGTGGAAGGGTTTAATCCAAAAGTGAGTGCACTTTATCCAAAAGTTGAATTTCCAGTTTCAACGGAAACTCCAATGCTATCCCATTTAATTGAATGGGCTCATAGTGAAAAATGGTAATTAGTAGATGACTTTTTTTTATATATGCTTAAGCATTTAAAGTAACTTAATGTTCACCTTCGGTAATTTTTATATTATTTATAGTTTATAAGACGTAGTGCCGCTGCATTTCAGCGAATTTGTTCCGGCACTTCTTGCTCACATGATATGCAATGTGTCGCAGCTACTTTACGGATTGCGAGTTACTGCTAGCCCAATATAAAGAAGGGAACATGCCTGCACATAGATTTTGAGGATTTGGGCGTTTCTTGTCATCAAAATTTCCAGACTGTTCGTTTGTTCCCATAACAATGTACATAAAAGTTAAATAAGACATAGACTAGGCAACTTATCTCTGATTTAAGGAATGTACCTAAAAATGTTGCTGCGAGTGTGTATACAGCATCCATTGCTAATTGGACTATATCCACATACGACGTAGAACACAATTATTTGGTTGGTCATATAATTAGAGGTAATTAATATCTATTATTATTTATTCTTTAAAATTATTCATTGTTCAAATTTTTTGTAATAAATTAATACGAAATTTTATTACACAATTGTACGTTTTTTAGGAAAAAATCTATATCCTTTCTCTGCAGCACTAGTAAACGTTTGGGATACTTTACTTTCTAGTTATAACATAAAACCAAAAACTCATGCAGTACAATTTGAAAATGTATTTCTACACGTACAACCTGTACTCAACGAGCAAAGTCAATTACATATTCGAGTTTCAATTCAAAAAAGAACAGGACAATTTGAGGTACCAACAAATATTTATATATTCAAATTTTTATTACTGTACTGCAACTATGTATATAGACTTCTATGCTAATGTGATAACGTGAATGATAATGAAAATTGTTTGTGTTCTGATTAACCCAGTGACGTTTCGTTTAAAAATAAAGTAGCACAGGGTGGAACCCCTTATAATAACCGACTTTAACGGATTTTGTCGAAGCTTGTTTAGGTTTTAAAAACTTGAAGTTTCATAAAACTAGAGCAACCTTGGTTACATGTGGTCTAAGATAACAGCTGTCACAAGTTATTAAAAGCACCCGGAGATTTTGAATTATTCAGTTATTCCCGTAGACGGACACTCTTACGGTTATTCCGATTAACGTTTTAGTTTGCTATTTTTTAATAAAAAGATTAACATAAAAATACTTTTATTGTTTCAGGTCTTAAATGGCAATTCACTTGTAGCGAGTGGGATTATAACTCTAAGAAGTGTCGACAGTGAAAATAACAAAATTGAATATTCACATACAAATGTTAACAGTCACGAAATTTATGAGTTACTTCACTCCAAAGAATATTATTATTTGTAAGTTTTTGTTTAATTCAGATTCGGGATTATGGTGTTGCATATCGTCGATGACCTTGAGAAAATGATGATTAAACTTCGTTGCTACGAGGTAGTGGAGACTGTTCAGAGGCAGCCGGACAGTCCCCAAGGAGGAGAAGTCTGGCCTTTTCGCCAAGGCCAGCCTGTCGCTGGAGGGATCATGTTGCTTGCAGGTCTGGGGTCTTCCATTTATGGCGGCTGCAGGTACCCAGGGGTTTAGTCGGCATTGCACTAAGTGTTGAGTTCGCCATAGTTCTAGGGATTAGCCGGGCTCCTAGGTATCATACCTACGTAAATGTATTCCCCTGAGTTAACAAAAAAAAAGTATTGCTGGATAAGCTGAATTATAAATTAATACAATGATATATTGGCTCGTTTGTTGTATTTTGAAGTGGAAATGTGTCAACCATATTATTTTTTTCAGAAACGATTTTCGTAGTATACACAGTGCTAATAAATCCTTAACTGAAGCCCAAATAAAATGGACAAATAATTGGGTCACATTCTTAGACGGTATTATACAGCTGAATCTTTTACGCAGAAAACATAATACTATATCTAAGCCAAAGTTCATTCGAAAATTAACAATTGACGTAAACCAACAAAGTGCTAGTGAAATATACACCAGTGGTGGAGTCAAATTAATACACGCTCGGATTCTTACAGATGGTAGTACCAAGTATGTATGATTACTTATTTTCTAATTTTATAATAATATTTGTAATGTGCATCTATGGCAATTTAAGATTTTCAACGGATCTATGATTTGACGTGGTGGTATCCCCAAATTTCGTTACTATTTTAAATGTAGAAAATTCATGGTTTTTTTTTGTTCGTTGTTTTGATAAATGGGACCATAAAAACATTAGGTACTTGTGTTATGTAATCCGGATAACCTTTTCGGAAAGTAGTAAAAGCTGAAAAGACTCCATTTTAATTTTATTTTGCACTTTTTATTTCATTTAAATAATATGATTTGCCAGTTAGCTTGTTGTTTATGTCACTAACCATTTCAGGTGTGGTGGAGTTTTTGTAGAAAACCTGACGTGTGTTGATTCTCCCTTTAATATAGATGACCAAATTAAATTGAAAGCGCTTAAACTCACATCATTTTCTCCAAATGAAGCTACAACGGTAAGATTACGTTTTTTTTTCTATTTTATTTATTTATTTGTCACAAACCGTTACAAAAAGTTTTAAAAAATAGGTTAACAGAAATATCCTATCCTCCCTAATACACCAGAGCAGTGTAGATAAAAACATTCTCTAAAATATATTTAAACGAATTTGTAACAATTATTTAAAATCAATAACTAACACTACATTTTTAAATTAGGGAGGAGAGATTATATCTTCGCATGTAATTTATATTATTACGAAATAATTTTAGTTTCAGAGAAACTACTTATATTCAAAGCATTACATTATTCATTCTGCGTAATATGAGTCGGAGCACTTACTAGAAACAACCATAACCAAATATTATCTAATTAAAGAACTACAATATAATCGATTTATAAGCTTTTGATCAATAAATACTCCAATCCGAACCTTAAATATTAAAGTATTAACATTATTTTTAAGGAGCCAAATGGGAAAGAATATAATTGGCCGTTAGTGAAGAAGATTGATTCTGAATTTGGAGGAACGCTGAAAATTGCAGACGTTGGTGATTGTGATTCCCTTTATTGGGTAAAATCTACACAAATATACAGAACTGGTTTAGATGTTGAGGTAATTATAGTAAATACATTGAGGTACTGGCTTTATATAGACAAGTCTCATTTTATGCTTGTATTAAATAATATATTTTTTATACTATTTCCACTTTTTTATGAAAATATATTTTAAGGTTAATTACGCTGGCATTAATAAACTGGAAGTAAATAAGTTGTTCGAAACCAACTTTAACGAAGACAAAATACTGAACAAGAATGATGAAAACACCTCCATTGTTGATTTTAGTGGAATATTAGAAAGGTACATATTATATCAGCTATGCATTACGAACCACTTTAATGATTTCATATAATTTTTCATGTTTATGACATGAAACAATAGGCGTCTCTAAAGTATGTTCATAGGTATATTTATATTTCTACTAAGTAGAATATAAGGGATTCGGGGAGCATAAGTTACCGAACCATAAGATATTAACTACGAGCCCTGAGCTATTAGTACTTTATACTTAATAATATTACCTCTTTAAAAAATATATTTCTAGAAATTTATATGAGAAATGTAAAAAATACCGAAAAGATAAATTTTACCGAACCAGCAGCTAGTTAACTATGAATGCTGTTGTCGTGACCTCAAATACAAGGCGTGTGTTGTCCCCTCAACCTTTTAAAACTTATTCAGATTACTGAATATAAATTTACTTTTGAGACAGCTTAAATAAGATATCAATAAAATATTCAATAATTTTATTTACGGTGATTACTAGTAAATAACTAATGATTCTCACACTCACGCTCACAATTTAATAATATAATTGTTAATCATTAAATAGAAGATAATTTAATTATGAGTTATTTTATTAATGAGTCCTTTTCATATTTAGCGGTGCAAGAGTAATGGGAATTATACAAACTGATGGAATTTCATCCAGATTGAAGGCTAATTCAGACTTCCTCTGGCCAGTTCCAGCACATTGGAGCCTAGAAGACGCTGCAACGATTCCGCTTGCTTATTTATTGGCATTTTATATTCTTGTTAGTATATATCCATTATAATATACAATGAATAATTAATATCATATTTTATTTGACAAAATTGAATTATTAGTTATGTTGTAGCAAATTACTCGCTAGTTGTAACAGAAGCTATTTATACGCTTTCTTGCTAGAAATTACTTATTAACTTTTTATTTTATTTATTGCTTCAGTATTTCCTTTAATTGTCAAATAGAAAATTAGCTATTGTATTGTAAATGGATGGAATGAGAGAAGGCCTAAAACAAAGCATGGAATTATATAAAAATAAAATGATATAAAACTTGGCAGACTTATCTTTTCCTACGAAAAAATTTTCACCAGCATATATTAAGTGAAAATAACGGTCAATTATTTTTTGCAGTTCATCAAAGTCCAATTGAAAAAAAGGTCCTGCATTTGCATTCATGGTGGTGCTGGAGCTTTGGGTCAAGCTTTAATTAATATAGCGCTGGCATACGACTGCGAAATATTTACCACAGTAAGCAGCAACTCCAAAAAACAATTGCTTCTCAAATTGTTTCCTCAACTACAAGGTAAGTTATGTTTTTTTTTCTGTCCTAGTTATTCTATAATACGGTCTTGCTTGTGTTATCTACCTGCCCACGGAAAAAGTAATAATATGCTTCTTTTATTTATCGATTATGGGACAATGGGACCAATTTTTGGCCCAAATTTCAACAGAAAAGATTTTATTGTGCAAATAAATAGGACAAATCAGCACACCGACGACCCCGGAACCATTCTGATCATAACTTTCAGGGCAAGAATTTCTCTTAAATCACTTCTTGCTGAATATTCTAATTTTTAATTTTTTCAAATTGCATGCTTTGCATGATTGATTTGACATAAAGCTAGTAAATATTGGCTAATATAAAATACCACCAACAACATATAATATAAATAAAATAAAACTTTAAGATAAAATTAAATTGTTTTCATTATAGGTGATCATATTGGAAGTTCTCAAGACAAAAGTTTTGTAGATAAAGTTATGGTTGCTACTCAAAGTAAGGGTTGTGATATTGTAATATCGTGTGTTAAAGGAGACCTAAAAAATGTAAGTTATCTTGATGCTAAATAGTTTTATTAATTTGAAATGAAGAAAGAAATTACGAACACGCAAAACAAACGCTTTATTCATTTATCCTTAATTGTAAAATATTATAATTTGTATTATTATCCTTCATACTCCTATTTCAGCCCATAGATACCGCATAAACAGTGTATAAACACATGCTTTGCTCTCCTTCCTCCTCCCCCATCTATGGGTCACCGGGTAGGTACTATATACACCGTAAGTAACGCGACTGCAACGCTTCGACTTTACACCAGTATAGTGTAAGCAAGAGGTACCTCCCTGGTCGTGCCAGCTCAATTCAGCTGCGATTCAGCATGATACATGGTATGAGGTTGTAAGGAGCTGCAGCATTGGTTATACTTTACATAAGCAAACTGCTCCCACATTTACATGAGTATTTGTAGGTAGCCACAGCCCACAATATTATTGATATTTATCTTTTTTTAGAGTGTGTATAATGTGTCGACGTAATAATAGAATATTATGTCGATAGGCTATACCTTACCTGGATACCTTCCAATTTCTTTGGTTATAATCATAATAATCATATAGGGTAAAACCCGGATAGTCGCCTCGAGTTGCCTCAGTTTCAAATACTCTATGTTACGCTTGTGGATAGTGTTAGTTTTTGATCACATTCAAAAGTGTCCCCCGCACAGGCCTTAGTGCCGTATAAGCATAATATTTAGTAAGAGGTAGTGCCACACTGCATGCTTGCATGCAGCTGAATTGGGCCGACACGACCGGGGAGGTACCTCTCGCTTACACGAGACCGGCGTGAAGTGACAGCTGTGCTGACGCGTTTCGTGCGGTGTGTAAGTAGCTGGTGGCCCATGGAGGTGGGAGGAGAAAGGGGGGCAGCGCATATGTATATTCTCTATGCAGATGTCTATGGGTGTCGGTAGTCATAAAAATGGCTACAACTGCTCGTTTGCCCCCCTATACCATAAAAAAAGCCGTTAAAGTAGACGCATGTGTATTGTCTGTGTGAACGAAAATCTTTCGCGGTGACACGTTGACGAGCGTCAGAATTAAATTAGTGAGTGTTCTATGTTAAATAATTTTATTACTGATTACAATTACAGTAAAATTTTTGTTTATTTGCATGAACTTGGGCTTAAATTGCACTGTTTATTACGTTTTATTGCTAAATATTTCTTATTTATTTAGTAAATAAAAAGGGCAAGTATCCGTATCAAAAAGGATAGTTGCTCCACTTTTTTTTGCGGATAGTTGCCCTGGGGCAACTAAGGGCAACTATCCGTAAGCATAACCTTTAACGAGAAAAGACAGATTTTTCTTGGTGGTTTGGTTTTACTTTACTAATTTTACTTTACTAAGAGGTAGTGTCACACTACATGCTTGCATGTAGCCGCATTGGGCCGGCAGAACCGGGGAGGTACCGCTCGCTTACGTGAGTCCGGCGCAAAGTGTCAGCTGTGCAGTCGCGTTTCGTGCGGTGTGTAAGTACCCGGTGACCCATTGAAGGTGAGAGAAGAAAGGAGCGCAGCACAACTGTATAGCCTCTATACAGGCGTCGGTAATTATGAAAATGGCTTCGACTGTTCGTTTGCTCCCCTATACAATAGAAAAAAATATCTTAAATAAAATAAACACTTACTCAACAGTAAAATATTTTTGTTGT
>LUGF01011430.1:33049-47246 GCA_001625245.1 Calycopis cecrops
TACGTTATGAATCATCAGTCATCAAGGTTTATTTCATTAGATATAAGCAACGGAATTTATGTATGTAAGGCGTATTTAAAAAATAAGTGTAATTTACAAGATAAATAACTTACACGAAGAAGATAGTCGAAGGGAAAGTTTATTTTTATAAGTAATTCTAATTTGGATGTTTTGCATTCACACACGAGCACACATTCTAGCCAACATAATAACAAAAAAACACTAATGGAAACAACACACAGAAAAAGTTATAACTAAATTCACCCAAAAAAATCTAAAAATTAAACAAAAAAATAATATCTAGAAAACCACAACAGATACAGGTTTCTTAGGACATTCATCTATATATACTGTACTGTATTTATATATATATATATATATATAACCATTATACTGAGTGGTTACCGTTTTGGAACCTAGTTACGAGTACACTGTTGTGCATTTTCCTGTATAGTAGGTATAATTATTATTTAAGTTTTAATTTGTTTAGTTTAGTTTTTTATTTTCATTTTTCTGTTTATAGTATTTGTAATGTCTTGTTTTTATTAGTATGTATATATTTTTTTAAGAAACTGTGTGTGTAAATGTGTAAAATAAACCTAATTAGTCCAAATAAATTTTATTCTATTCTATTCTATATCACAAATAGAAGATTCAATATTATCAATGAATCAAGTTTGTGCAGGAACTTATTTTATAAGTAGAATCATAATTTTTATTCCAAATTAATTTTTGACATACTTTCTGTGTACAGGTTTTCGAGGTACCGTATTTTGTCTGGGAGGATCTCCAGCAGAAGTCCAAACACACTTCCAAGAAAATCTGAGAGACTACAAAACCACCGACACACAGTTGCAGAACGCTGTCCTTAAACATATGTATTCCTTGATGACCAATGAAAACCCCGATATATTAGACAAATTGTGTAATAATTTAAGCTGGCGCAATAAAATTGATGCCGCCATGGGCTACATAGTTGGCAAAGTCCCACATTCTATCCAATACGCAAAAATGTGGATTGAAATGGCATACACAAGATTACAAACCATTTTGCAATATACTCTAGAACCCAAAATGCTACGATCTCAACTCGTATCTCTACGCCCACATTATTCTTTTAACAGAACAGATTTATCTCTTCAGCATTATTCCCACCAAAATGTAATTTTATATCAACTTCAGGCACCGCTATCATGCGCAACATATGATTTGCAATGTGCTGCTATTATAAATCAACACTTGGATAATGATACATTGAAGAATTATGAAGATAAAAATATATGCGAAACTTATATCAGTGCTGCTTAGTGTTATGAACTCAAATTGTTTTATTTTGTATTGGAGTCTAGATTTTGAATTTTAATAGGTGTAATTTTGTATGGATTAAATCACTTGAATACTTTCATGGCATTTTTTTAAACACCTTTATAAATTTAATATTTGGTTAAAATAATGGTTAGCTAAACACATTTGCGGCACTGTAATACGAACAGCAAATTTTTCATCATCATCATCATCAGCCTATTTTTGTCCACTTCTGGACATAGGCTTCCCCAAGTGCACGCCACTGAGCTCGATCTTCAGCTCTCCGTCTCCAGACCGTGCCTGCCACTTTACGTATGTCGCTTCAGCTTACTAACGCAAATTTTTAGCTCACACTAAATCTTCTCACTATTCTTATAAACATTACTGTAGTATCTTCTATCATCGTAACGTTATGTACATGTCTGACAAGATATGACGTTCATCCCGCTCTGCTGACGATGTGTGCTATATCGCGGTTACTTTATTCTGCTATTGACAAACTCCTCTATTTAAAAAAATCAGGTCTTTTAATCAAAATTATTCACCCTCTTTGGGGCAAAAATAACAAAAACAGGTAAAAATACATATTTAAGAATTGCAAATTTTTTAAACTTATGTTTTTCCATTCAAAGTTTGAACCTAGTTTGAAAACATAATTTGACGGATATTTTCACATTATTATTTTGATTATGATTTGTAATTCCGACGACGAATTTGATGAAATATTGCGCAGCTGCATTCTGCAGCTGGTATTTTATAATATAATATCTTCTCTCTATATAAAAAATCTCGTGTTACAATGTTAGTTACCGTACTCCTCCGAAACGGCTCAATACTCATGAAATTTTGTGTGAATATCGGGTAGGTTTGAGAATTGGCCAACGTCTACTTTTCACTTCGATATTTCTTTGGGATCAAAACTTACGCAGGTGAAGGTCTATATATAATATATAAAATATATAAATATATATATATAATATATAAAATTCTCGTGTCACAATGTTAGTAACCATATTAATCTCAATTCTCATGAAAATTTGTGTGTACATCGAGTGGGTGTGAGAATCGTCGGAGACATTTTTCATCTCGTTATTTTTTAAATACTCAATGATAAAGAATTATAATAAAAAAATGCACCTACTAACGTTTATAAATATACCTTCGTTTATAATAAATACTAATTAGTATATTACATGTTACTGAAGAATGTATTATACACCACACTATCCCACCGCCAGTACATTTTTGTGGTACCTACACTTTACGGACAAACTATATGTCGTTTGGGTTTGGGATTTAGCATAGTAATTTATATAATATATGTCTAGATGTGTTATCTAATATTAAAATAAAATGATAATAATTAATAAAAACAAAAAGTATTAACTTTAAAAATTATATGCCATCTATGAATTAACATGTACAACGATTGATGGAATGTATTGTCATTTCTTGATGGAAATTCATATTCTAATCTTAATAATATACTTTTTTATACAATTTCCACTTTTTATTAACCACAATCACAATTATTAAACTAAACGAACTTAGTATCCTGAACCTTATACCGTTGTATAAAATCTCGCGAGAGAGAGTAAGCTGCGCTTTTACGCTAGTATAAATATATGTACTTGAGCGGTTTCGGAAGTGTGTCGTATCCGCCGGGAGACAAAGGCGCTCTGCTAGATGTATGAGTGTGGCACTTCTTGTTAGGACAAGGCTCCGCGTAGAGCGATCTAGGATGTCTATTTTTATTAATTCGGATTCAAAGCAACATTATGTAACCATTTAGAATGTGCTGCACTACTGTAGTAATGCAGTGAAGAATGGTGGAAACAACTAGTGATATAGAATTTCACAAGAACTTCAAATCCGGATCGTTTCATGGAATATTTTTGTAAGTAAACAATAACTGATGTGGAAGCATCGTTATGGAAAATGTGTAAAATAATAGGTAGATACGTGGTAACCGACCCAATGCTCGTTGGGACGACCACATAAAGCAAATAACAGGACCACAGTGGACTCAAATTGCACAAAACCGAGAGAGATGGTAATTTTTGCGAGAGGCCTTCACCTGAGAGGGGTTCCTATAAAAGTACAAGAATGAACAAAAACAATATATTGTAAAAAAATATTTTAGGATATAAACAGCTTTTTATTTTTTTATTTTATATAGTAACCGATAACGCAAATACACATACTACAGCACTTGACCGAGAGAGATATAGACATAGAAAAAACCTTGTGCGTGGAAAGAAAAGAAATATTTAAAACTAAATACTTCCTTGTAACAGCTGAAACCGTTCACCCAGATTTTGGAAATAAGCTTACTAAATTAAGACTTAGAAAGAGATAGTGCCATGCTGCACTGTAATATCATGGGGCCTGTACCTCTCGCTCATACGATACCAACGTGAAGTGACAGTCATGCTGTCGTGTCAAGTACGGTTTGCGAGTAACTAGTGGTTCATAGGAGGGGAATAGGGAAGGAGAGTAATGCATTTGCAAAGAAATTATGCGGATGTCAATGGGCGTCAGTAGTTGTCGGGAGGGTTCAATTGCTCGTTGGCCCCCTGTTAAAAAAAAACAAAAACAAATTAAACTACATCAGTAACTCAATTATAATTTATTTTTATAAACACATTAAAATAGTCGCACCTAGATTACAAATAATGCAATAAAATTATAAAATACATAATGTTATCCCAAAATTCAAATAAGTAAATTGTTAGTATATTATAAAGTGTGGGGATATAACCGTAATTGAAAATAACAGTAATAATAAGTTAACTTATAGGAGTATTTTAAAACTCACCGATTATTTCCTAATAATGAAAACCTAAAAATCATCACTACAAGTAAACATTATCGTTCCTCGTAGAACAACTACCTACCACCTACCGGTTGCTGTTAACATAAGACAAGGGCCGATCAATTTATCAATATTTTTAACACTATGTAATAACATGTAAAACAATATAATATGTAATAGTGTAGATGTTTAATTATTAAAACTTATATTTTGAAGCTAAACTACTAACTATATTTTGATTTTTTATGTGTATGCTATATACATCATTTGATGTATATAGCATAGCTAATGCTCAAATGCAATTTCCAATTTATGGTTGTATTATAATCCCCACTCCACCTATGCCAGATCCTACCCCACCGACCCCATTATGGTATCGTTAAATTTGATTTATCACAAGAGCTTTGTATTCACTGCGTTATAAAATCTGCTGAAATGATCCAAACACCAGCCAAAGATCTAATTTAAAAAATTAGTGAATAAGAATTGACATTCAAGAATACTTTTATTTTCATAGGTATTCAAAATGTCAGCAGGTAAGTACTGGTTTATAACAGCACTACACATCAAATCTTGGGTTGCGCTAGATAGTGGAGCTTGAAGTTGATAAGAAATAATATTTTGATAGGAAAAATTTTGTAGCGACGAATCCGTGCTTTTAAAAGAATACTGTGGGCGTAGAGATATAAGTTGAGACTTTAGTATTTTGTTTTCAGGAGTATATTGCAGGAAATAATTTAATCTGCTGTATGCTATTTCAATTGACCTTTTTGCATATTGGATGGGATGAGAAATTTTGCCAATTAAGCTGCGTAAACAAACATCAACTTGTTTGCTCCAGCTTAAGTTCTGACATAATGTATCTAGTACGTCGGCATTTTCATGGGTCATCAAGGAATACATATATTTAAGGACTGCACACTGCAACTGTTCGCTCGTCTTGTAGGCACTAAGATTTTCTTGAAAGTGAGTTATGATTTCATCGGGAGATCCACCTAGACAGAATACCGTCCCACGTAGGCCTGTAGAATAATAAATACATAAACCTTTTTAGCAACAAAAAAAAAGTTTTAGTTAAGAAATAAAAATAAAAGCAATACAATTCACATAATGTCAGTAACGGTGATAGCATAGAATCTAATTGAAACTAAATGTAAACTTGAAAACTGTAATTATTCCTTAAGGGTATACATCTACTAATGCTTTAACGCTTTTAGACTATGACTACTTATACGATTTTTTTCTATTGATTTTCATACCAGATTCTTCTAAAATAGCTGCAATTTCCAGAGCCACTATAACACCACTTTCATAGCCGAGCAAATAAAATGTATTCTTCAATTCCATTTTCTCTAACATGATTTGTGCGTATCTGTGCGCCAGCTCTGATACGGTCTCATCAGTATGGTCTAAGCCTGGCTGAAGCACTAGAGCCGGCATCTTCAACCGTTCACACAACAGGCTAAAGCGGGAATGATGACCTTCCACACCCGGAACAATGCATAAGTGCGGCTGGCTCGTGTCGATAGCATCGTACCGCTGTAAGTTTTTTAAATGTTCTTATTAGTTATTATATTTTAAAGATGACATTTAAGTAATTGTATATTATATTATTTTCAATTAATGTTAATTATTAAGTTAAATGCTTAGCCATTTTATTTCACAATTTTGTACGTTAATAAGAGACATGTAAATTCTTGTGTATTCTTGTGTGAATAATAGAATATAATTTAACAATTAATGTGTATTATGTATTCGGGTTATAAAAATTAGTGAACTCTTCCAAAACTCTAAAACTTCACAACTTTGAAATAAAATAAATATAAACTCACAAACAAGTCATAAAATAGTGTAGGCATAAATATTATTTCTGTAGTGGCCATTAACTCATCGCTATAAACGTTACGGATATAACTTTGAATTCCAAGATTCTCTACAAAATCATATCCCATGCATTCTTTTTCTAATTGAAATGTTCTGAAAAGAAATTATTATAAAAAATAAAATATGAAATATTTAAATATAAATAGAGAATAGAGAATTAGATATTATAATAATGAATCATTATGTACATAATCCACCCCGTATTAACTTTTATTTTTTTTCCTTTATTGTTTAGGAGAAAAAATGTTATAGTTGATTGTCAAATAAAATATATAAATAAACTATCTATGCTAATATTATAAATGCGAAAGCTTTGGTAGACGTTTGGATGTTTGTTATTCAATCACGCCAAAACTACTAAAAGGGTTTTGATGACCAAAATAGCACACAAGATATATAAATACTAACTTTTGCCAATCAATTTACGTAACGGAGGAAAAACTACGGCATGTTGCTAATAAATAAGTAAGTTTCAAAATGATTATTAAAATGTATAATCAGTTTGTAAGTGTGGGAAAACTTTATTGACTCTTTAATGCCCAACGCGCACGAAGTTGCGGCCATAGCGCTACGTAGTTCTGTCATAATCCTAAAAAATCAGTTAAAAATTTTCAAATCCGTCGGGTAAAGTATAATTACTGACTTTCCCGTAGAAATGAGTCATTTTCCCGCAGTAAAAAGTATTTCAGATGTTGACCAGGCTTAGTATCTATACAGCAGAAAAAGTTTCATTCAAACCCATTCAGTAGTTTCGGAGATTAGCTTGGACAAACAGACAGACAAAAAAAATAAAAAACATTGAAAAGTATTCTAATATTATTTTAATATCGCCCCCAATGGGCAAATTTCCAGTATTAAAAATAAAAGTTTATTGAATATGATCTTTAATTAATATGATTTTTAAAGACATTATGTAGTGAAATAATTTGTAGATAATTAATATTTTATATTAAAATCTATTTTTAAAAACAACTATTTTTATTTATATGTCACGTGACACGAAACGACATGAAATTGACGATGACGTAAAACGTGCATGTTGATTCCGTAATTTACTGATAGTACCAGTTAATTGCTTTAAAATGTAACTTTTTTTTCTGTATTCTGTAATATGCACAATAAAGTATATTTCATTCATTAATTCATCCATAGCACCAGCCACTTATCAAATTTCTAGCTCATCTTAAGGATTTGTCAACTGACAATAACAACAAAAAAGTTCTAAATAGTAGCTACTGGTAGTAATTTTCGGAACGCGCCCCCCAATTACGTTCCAAGACGCCATTTTGCTTATAGAAGCGTTTTCGCGGGTTTTATATATTATGAATCTTTAATTTGAAAATTTGAGATAAATACTTATCTACTATCTACTATATATACAAAAATTGATTGCTGTTCGTTAGACACATAAAAAACTCGAGAACGGCTGAACCGATTTGGCTAATTTTGGTTTTGAATTAACTGTGCCAGTTCAGGGAAAGTTTAAAAGGTGAGTAAATATGAAAAAATGCTAGGAATATAATACAAAAAACAATTTCGTTTTCCCATAGAAACTATTCTCCTACCTGTCAAACATTTGATGTTCGTACTGACATGACGTTCAGAAATCAAATAAAATTTAAACTTGATAGAATAGTAGTTAAAATAAATTTGGCAAAATAAAAATATACGACGTGTATACATTTGACAAATTCCTTGTTTCTATTAATTAGTAAATTAGTCATCATACAAAATTTAATAAATATTTTTTACAAATTAGGACATCAATAGAATATCTAATTATTAACAAAAAAATTGTCGTATTTACAATAAAAGTTTTTTTTTTAAAGAATTCAGGTATTTTTATAATAACAATTTTTATAGTATAAGGGGGCAAACGAGGAATCGCAGTCTTCATGTCTGCCGAATGGATTTTCATGACTGCCGACGCACAGACATCAGCATAGAGACTATACAGACGTGTTGCCCTCCTTCCTCCTTCTTCCTCCAGGGGTCACCGGATACTTACACACCGCACGAAACGCGACAGCGCAGCTGCCACTATACATCGGTTTCGTGTAAGCTTGAAGTACCTCCCCGGTCGTGTTCGGTTACATGCATCCACGGCACTACCTATTACAAGTATGCCGAAATATTAAAATACGAAATAAAAAGAAGCACGCCCTTCTAGGTAAATAGTCTTTTATATTATAATCAACGATAGAATACATAGGTTTGTTTTAAGTTTATTTTATATTAAAGTTAAGTTTTTTATTTATTGATTGAGGCAGTACGAAATTTGGCGAGTCAGCTAGTCAGCTATATATATATATATATATATATATTTATTTATATCTTTCTAACTATACATGAATGAATTGGAAATTGTGAAAATTGTTAGAAAGTTGTAGAACGAGCCATAGACTCGCATTTTTCTGTGCACTTTAAGTTCAATGATATAAAGATATTTTAACGTTGTATAGAAATCGCCCGTAGATTGAAATTCGATCTAAGTGAAATTTTTTTGTATTTGAAAAATAAATATCTTGACATATAGTTTTCGTACATTTACGTGAATGTTGAATCTTGACATGTTTTGTCATTGTTATTACGGTAAAGAATTTTTACTAAATCAATAATCTATGATGATCAATAATAATTATTATAAGCTCTACTTCCGTTGTGTAGTGTAAATATTTTTTTGTTGGTCTTTAGTGATAGGACCTAACATTTTACCTCTAAGTGCGCGAGAACTTTTTTCACTTTAATTAATTAAATTTACGATGCCGAGGAGAAGACGACCTGACGATTAATCATTGTGCGAAGAACCACCTCACGAACTAACCGCACTGATGTCCAGATATAGACCGAGCAAGAAAATAGTCGTATTGCTATGTCAGAGTTGCGGTCTTTAGTGAGTGACAAAGAAGCAGATAGACTTAGAATGAGTTTGTGCACATCAAACACAACAACAGCGAGAACGTCATAATGAAAATGAGCGCCGCTGCAGATGGACTGCGTCTGCGGCTGCTGTGATCCTAGAATAAGCTGCATTCCACTATGATCCGGCAATAGACTATTGTGCCGACAAATCGGTAACTATTGGAGAAATGACATTCGTATGTAAATATTGTAAGGCGTTAAAATACATTGGTGAATCTACTGATTAAGTTGTGCTGGAGGCAAAGTAAAATTGCCGCAATTAGTGTCGCCACCAGATCCTTTGCGCTCTTTGATTTCTGGGATGAGCAATGATTCTAAACACTTCTTGGTCAACATTCAAAAACATAACAGCAACTAACATGAGAGTGTTTTTGCAACAAGATGAAACTGCAAATGTGTTTTCGAAGCAGTTATTAGACATTGGAAATGGTAATGTCGCAGTGGACAACTCGACCGGATTCATTTTTTTTTATGGTATAGGGGGGCAAACGAGCAGTTGTAGCCATTTTCATGACTACCGACGCCCATAGACATCTGCATAGAGACTATACAGATGCGCTGCCCCCCTTTCTCCTCCCACCTCCATGGGCCACCGGCTACTTACACACCGCACGAAACGCGACAGCACAGCTGTCACTTCACGCCGGTCTCTTGTAAGCGAGAGGTACCTCCCCGGTCGTGCCGGCCCAATTCGGCTGCATGCAAGCATACAGCGTAGCACTACCTCTTACTAAAACATAACATTTCCCAAAGATTTCTGTCACATCACTGACTCAAAAGAGGAGCTAATTCGGCGTGTTTTTCCAGATATAGCTCAACAGTTTACTAACCATAATTGGCTGAGTGAACGAGCGATATTGGCGGCGAAAAATAAAAATAAAGATCTTAATGCGACCATTCTGAATTTTCTTCCGCGACAGTTGATTTCCTTCAAATCAGTTGACACTGTTATAAACCAGGATGACGGAGTCAACTATCCAACGGAGTTATTAAATTCACTGGATTTGCCTGGACTACCACCTCACAATTTAAAGTTAAGAGTGGGATCAGTTGTCATCATGCTGAGTAACATAAATCAACCTCGACTGTGTAATGGTACAAGAATGGCTGTGAAAAATCTAATGAATAACGTCATTGTGGCAACAATAATAAAGGGGAAAATACAAAGGAGAGGATGTCTTAATCCCGCGTAAACTGATGATTCCAACAGATTTACCATTAGATTTTAAACGTCTACAGTTTCCCGTTCGTCTAGCTTTTGCGATGACCATAAATAAATCGCAAGGCCAGTCGTTGGAAGTTTGCGGAATCAACTTGGAGTTTCCCTGTTTCATTTCATTATACGTCGCGTGTTCGCGCGTCGGAAAACCGTCATCTTTACGCGCCACAAAATAAAACAAAAAATATTGTTTATCAGAAAGCTTTAAATTGATTAACAGACTATCATAACTGTAGGTTAATACCAAATTAAAATCTTATTAATAGCCATTATTTTAGGAAAACTTTGTACGACGAAGTTTGCCGGGCCAGCTAGTCAGAAATAAAAACAAAAATTGTACAAGTTCCTTGATCACTGATAAACATCCAGAATGTTTATCAGTGATCAAGGAACGCATACAATTTTTTGTTTGAAGTGGTTTTTTAAAACTTGGAAAATAGCCCATCTGGGGGCACGGCAGTGCCCCCATCAAGTCGAGCAAAAAAGTGGCACGGCCGTTCAGTATCTAAGCATACGTTGTAAATACAGGTTATATTCCAAATTTCATTCAATTTGAACCAGTACATTAAGAATTGGAACTTGTTAAAGATTCTTGATTTTGTCACTCACTGACTGACCGATCATCAAAAGTTTATGGCATTTCTAGCAGACATAGAAGCTTCAAATTTAGAATACAATTAGTATTTAGGGTCTAAGCCACGAAAATAAAAAATAATTTGTAAATTCGGTCCAGTTTTCTAGATACACCAACTGCATGAATATCTTTATAACCCCATATAAACATATAGGATTACAAAGTTTAATTTGCAGTCGGATTGCAATAGAATAACCGGTGTAGATAAGTTCATAGATGTATGAGGCATAACGGGAGGGGTATAGGGTGGGATGGGTGTGTTCAGCCGATGAAACTGAACAACATTTGCATAGGAAAATATGTCGAAATATAAAAAAACTATTTTCTATTCAAATTCGTCCTATTGTCGGTAAGTACCTATTCTATACGAATTCTCTTCTAAGAGGTAGTGCCACATTGCATCTTGCATGCAGCCTAATTGGGCCGGCGCGACCGGGGAGGTACCTCTCGCTGACATGACACTGGCATAAAGTGACAGCTGCGCTGTCGCGTTTCCTGCAGTGTGTTAGTAGCCGGTGGCTCATTGAGGTGAGAGGAAAAAGGAGGGCAGCGCATATATATTATAGCCTCTATGCGGATGTATGCGTAGGTAGTCATAAAAATGGTATCGACTGCTCGTGTGTCTCTCTCGTCCCCTATAAAAAAAGGAGAGGGGAATGTAGCTCAGTTTCCTGGGATAAAACGTTTTTACTAGTCCTTTCTGTTATGTTTAAAGATAATTTGCAAAATGATCGACGGAGAATACCAAAAACGAAAAAAGTAGGACAGGACTATCTACAAAAAGAAGTGAGATCCCAACAAAATCATCCTGTAAAAAACCAAGTCTCGCAGCTCAGTCTTTCTATCATAAAAAAATTAGGACAGGACTATCTACAAAAAGAAGTGGGATCCCAACAAAAACATCCTGTAAAAAAACCAAGTCTCGCAGCTCAGTCTTTCTATCATAAAAAAGTTGTGAGATACATGTAATACCAACTTGGTTAATTTATTTAGTCCCTACTTAAGGAACCTTCTGTCTTAAGTTATTATCAAATCAATATTTACAATCTTTATATTTTAAATAAAAACATCGACTTAGCCATCGCATAATTAGATTATTTAGTATGTATCACACCACACAGCACTTCGGACCAGCAACCTGGTTTCTCACCAAAGTCTTTCCGAATGGACTACTAAACAACCGAATCATGCGATGGCCAAGTTGATTTTTCTATTTAAAATGTAAAAGACATTTTTACATTTAAAAAAAAATGGGGGAGGGTCCCCATTCGATTAATTTGCTACCCTCCTCCCACGGTGTACTTAGTTACGGCACTGCGAAACAGTTAGTAATTTTTTTAATATGCACCCAAAATAATTCCATTTAGAGACGCATTTTTAGCGAGTTACCAATTTCATGAAATTGTAATATATAAGTATTGTGGATATTCTGCATTAGGTTATTATATTATACCTAATTATAAATATTCATAATTCCTTAGATCCGTCCTTACTGAATGTATAAAAAGATATTTTGTAAACTTTCGTATCAAGTAGTACTTTTACTAATTCTTTAAAAAATATTGCGTGGCATACCTTTCCTTTGTAAGCAGCTGTATGTCTTCTACATTCAAATGCTCTTCGTACACGATGCGCAGGAATTCTTGGACAATTAACAGTTTGGAGTTATCTATATTTAAGTTCCTCAATGTTAAGCCAATAGGTGCATTTTCCAGTATGGACTTATTTTTTACACCTGAAAAATATTATGCATGTGCATGTTGGTTATTAGTATATTTCAATAACCATGTAAAATATATTTTCTACTTTTCTATTTATTTTAAAATAGAAAGTTAGTCTGCTTCTGCCATATGACATCATGATGTTATGACAATAACAATGCGACACAATAAGCCATGGGCATTAAACTCAGGTGTTTCCCATGTCAAAATTACACTTATGTTCAATTTAGTTTATGTTAAATTTCTTAGTGTTTTTTAATTTTAATTATATTTTTTATTTTCAATGCAATAATAGTACTTTTTAATAGTAACTAAAAATGTAATGAAAAGTAATTTAAAGGCAGCAATTACAATACTTATATTAATAATATTATATGATTAGCATCACATATTCTATATGTATATATTATTTCTTGTGTTCAGAATTTGAATGACTACAACGAATACTATAACATAAATATAAAATAAATGTGTGTCTAGGTCATGTTGAAAGAACTAACTCCTAAACGTGCTAGAGCTTTGTGACAGCACAGTGCATGAGATAATGACTTGCAGAACCAAATGTGCAAATTATTCATTATGTAACTAAAACCCTGTTGTTCTTGCCAGGGGCATAATCAACGACGTTGACACCAAGAGGTCAAGAACTTGTCGCATGATAATCAGCTGTGTCGTAGTAGGTAATTGTGCGAAAATTATAGAAATGTCAAAGATTTTTTGTTATGTCAATATTAACCGTTTTGCTGCGGCGAATATTTTCCAAAACTCTTAGCGGTGGCGGCGTACAAAAACATCGTGACACGGCAGCCGTGTCATACGCCATAGATGTTGACTACACGGCTACCGTGTCACCCGCAATGTGTTTAAACATTTGTTATTTTACACGTTTAGAGATTTAATCCATTCAGTTAAAGAAGTTGTTTTGAGTGGTATTTGAAAAGATTTACCAAGTATTTTCCTAAATATGTAAGGTAAGCGACTTTTTATTCAGATGTACCAAACCTTTTATAAGTTATATGTTATAAAATAAGAATCTACAATATTGAAGTGAGTTTCCAAATTAAATTACGTTTATTCTATAGGTATTATGTTAAGCTTATTGTATTTAGTACTAGTAGTAGTTAGTAATGTTTTTGAGTTCATTGATGGTTCAGTTTTTGCATTCGTTTTCAGACCAATACAAGTTTATAAAACGATGTAATTATTTGATTTGCGAATGTTTTTAGTTGACTCGTAAATACTCATATCTGATATTATTGACTTCATAAGCCTAATACACAAAAAGGAACCATAAAGTTGTATTCCCACAATTTGTTTGAGAATTATAAAACAAACTATAATAAACTCGTCATTGTGCTTTAAAACACATGCATTCATTTATCTTTAGGGTTATTGTTTCACAGCCGCACTCACTATATTTTTGCAAGATTTTTTATGCATGTTGTGAAGTGAGACCTGGCTGCAAAAATACTAGTCGATCATTTAAAGAATAAAATGTTTTTTTTTATAAAGTTAGTATAGGTAAAAAACTTAACTAAGTCACCTGTTGTATGTGTGAGTAATGTGTGCGAATAGACATTCTATTTTTTAAATTTGTAAAATATCGTATGGTTTGCAAACTCATTATTTGCATAACTTTCAAGTTTGATTATTCCTGTCCACTTATGATTGCTGATGATGATGATGATGTTGCCAAT
>LUGF01011435.1:1420-14981 GCA_001625245.1 Calycopis cecrops
CACCTGTGCTGTAGAACTTTATATCACGTGAGCGAGAGGTACCTCCCCGATGCAGCGTGATCTTACTGAAAATATTACTTACTGAATAAGGGGCAAACAAGCAGACGGAATTTTGAATCAATTGACAATCGCACAACAGAGATTAACCATCAACGTAGCTCTCCTATATATTCGTAGACTGTACTAAATGCGACGACGACATATATTATGTCAACTATAGGCAACCCTGGGTCAAAAAATATTTATATGTATATATAATTCTGGCGTGTGTATGTCACGAAACTCCTAAACCACTGGACCATCAACATCATCATCATCAGCCTATTGCAGATAGCCCTGTGCTAAGTACCGTAAGGACTTGTGATACGGGTACTAGACAACAGTAATATGTTTTATAAATTTAAGAAATTCTATATATTTTAGATTTTTATTACAGAAATACATATAGCTAATACATAGATAAACATCCATGGTCCATGCGGGATACGAACCCGCGCCCCCTGGCGCAACATGCTCCGCTTATCCGAGCCCTGTACCATTGCGCCAGCTTGCTCGTCATTTACATAACATATTATCTCAGAGTTGTAGAAATGCCTAGGTGGTAGTGGCCTCAAATTACCAATCTCTTTGACCGACTATTGCTCTCTTTGAAAATGCCAGAAGCATGGATATTGAGCACCATAGTCCCCATTCACAAAGGAGAAATACTTATATTAAATATACTTATATTAAATATGGAAGAGGTAGCAAGTACGAATGCAGCAGTTACCGCGGCATCAAACTCCTCAGCCACACTATGAAAGTCTGTGAAAGAGTGATTACCAATCGCATCGATGCGAGTTCTCACTATCGAAAAATCATTATGGCTTCGTACCCGGCTTCTCAAGCACCGATCCAATGTTGGCTCTGAATATGATAACTGAGGAACATCGCGCTAAAAACCGACCACTGTCTAATATTATAAATGCTCAAGATTGTATGTTTGTTTGTTTGCTTGTTACTCCTTCACGCAAAAACTGCTGAACCGACTTTCATGAAATTTGGCACACAGAGAGTAACGTGGATTAACACAAAATAGTTTATATCCGAAAAAAATTTTCCTCTGTGATGCAATTGGATTCTATTTTTCATGGATTCCAAATTAACGCGGGTGAAACCGCGGGGCGCAGCTAGTGTATATATTTTTTTATGTCCCCCTAAAATGTATCAACATTACTTTAGTAGGATTTGAGCGATGTTTTTATAAATACACAAGTTAATGTAAGAACATAAAAATTAAAGAAAATCTAGAATAAAGATGGAAGGGTCAGATGGATAGCAGTAGATTCATTTTCTAGTTTATTGGACTGATAACGTTTGATGCTGTTGCAGACTATACTTAGAAACGTTCAACATTCTCGAACAAAAACAACAGTGAGATATTACTGCTATATTTTCTGTTTCAATACACACTAGCATAGTAATATGGTAATAGATCTGCACCGCTGGACTACTCAAATATGAAATAATTTAAAGGTATAGAAATTACATTAAATTCATTTTTAACATTGATAATTATTATTCATACATTACAATACATTACATTACATTACACTATTCTAATAAAACGATCACACTTGGCCATTTGTGTGTTTGTCAGTGCATGTACCATAGAGCAGTGGTTCATGTACTGACCATCATGATGGTATCAATGGTTGAAAAGGAGTCCTATGATGACGTCAACTATATAAAACTATATCTAGGAGAATAAATATATGCTCCGTTGCGGCGCAAAAGTTAAACAAACTCTAGCATTTACATACATACTAAACATTAATTAATGTTTAGTACTCGTATATTATAAATATTGAGAAACTCACCTCCCGTGGCATTATTTCTTGTAATAATAGTACTGCATAGTCACGATATCTTTCTAAAAACATTTGAGTAAGACGGTGTCTTCTACGACGTAGAACGCTCACACGACACACAACTATTTTGCCGCTCCATTTCACAACAAAATCCAACTGGAAAGCCAACGAAGTCCAGTAAACAAGCAGTAGGTAATTAGTTAACTCAGACCACAATGGGAATACGGTAAAACACAGATCGCTACGACGGATGACGAAGGACTGCGATGTAGTAAGATAAGCTAGCTAAAATAATCATACCTATCCCTACTAATATTATAAATGTGAATGTAAGTTTGTTTGTTACGCTTTCACGCCAAAACTACTAGACCGATCATTATGAAACTTTGTACACATATTCCTGGAGGTATTAGAAATAACATAGGATACTTTTTATCCCGAAAAAATGTTCCTGAGGGATGCCATGGAATGATTTTCCACGATATCGAAATTTACGCGGGCGAAGCCGCGGGGCGCAGCTAGTATTTAGAATAATCTGAATCTATTCAGAGAAACATAACTAAATTTGTTTATGGTACATAGCTCGACGATCTCACTGTTGAGAGCCAAATTTAGATCATTGGATAAGGAGAGGCTGTAGCTGAAGACGCAAGTAGAGACTGCGGCAGGTCGGAGCGTGTGAAGCGCGCTTAACACAGCCGTTAGATAACAGATGGGAGGAAGCCCTAGAGCCGCGGGGGCTCCGCAGCGGCCATCAGCTGAGAGTTGCGAAAAATTATAATATTCAAATATAATTATCTATGTTTGAGAGCAAAATTTGCGGTGAAATATTTCTATTATGTGAATAATAGCATTCCATTATCTTAATTTGTACAGAGATTAATTTCTCGAGTTCCGGAAGAACATGTACGACAGTATCACTTCAGCTGAAATTACAAACAAACGGACATCACAAATATGCAAAAAATATGGTAACAAAAAAAAATAGATAACTTATGAAATTAAATCATACCGTTTATACTATTGTATACTAACTCTCACTATATGCAGCTGCATATAGTGAGAGTTAGTGGCAGTACAGTATTGCACCTTCGTTTCATTTGTTTATCTCGAAAAATCAATTAATTAAAATGTGATGCGTGCTCGAGTTGCTCTCGATACACAAGTGCAGTCGATCAACACGAATCAAGTTTCACACAAAAATCGACACTCGATAGGTATCAGTGCAATTAACGGGTTGACAGCGAAGGCCGGCGGTTCCGTGTGGCGATGCCATAGTCTTAGGCCCCTTAATTAATAAGCAGAGAATAACTTTACTCCAAGTATTAAACTTGAATCTGTCAAATTCTATAAGTTTATTAATAAGGAATTTGAAAAATTCTAGTCTTATACTTGGAGTAAAGTGTAAAGTAATCTATGTTAATTAAGAAGACCCTAGAAGTCTATAGAGCGAGCACATAAGGCTGTGCTGATCCAATTTGTGCGTACCTTTTACTAAAATTTCCTAATACTATTAGAGAAACTAATAATTTAGACCCATTATTTTCCACAGTGGGTAAATGAATAGATCCAAGTTGTTAGATTATTTCTTTTAATGGCTAATATTTAATCGTACAAGTATCGTCATCTAGCAGCATTATAACGTTCGAATTTTAGTTCAATATATTTTATAAGTTATCTGGATATTTTACTTGTTGTTGTTGTTGTTGACAATGTCAGGGCGTATCATGCCGCTTATGGTGGACAAGTGTTTCTGCTAGGTATGTCAAGCCTTGGAAAATTTATTAATAATCTATTGCAAAGAAGTTTATACAGCTTCCCTAGGAATGACTGTTGAGCCGGTACGATTTTTTATAAATATATCTGTAAGTACGAAATTTGCATATTTTATTTAGGTGTTCTAATCAGTTCTTTTACAATTTATATGACAGTTTTTAACCTTTTAACGTTAAAGTCTTCCATAAAGTAACGATGAAGGCAACGTTTGATTCTTACCTCTCGGTTCTTACCTCTTTTAAAAAACACCAACACATAATATACAGTGTTTATGGAAGCACATTATAACTCAATTTCGAAAATTACAACAAGACCCGGATAAGTGGAGGGGTCGCTGGTTCGAATCCCGCGGTGGTCATGGATGTTTATATATGTATTTATATGTATTTCTATAATAAAAATCTTAAATATATAACATTTCTTAAATTTATAAACCATAATATTAAATATATTCCGTTGTCTAGTACCCGTAACACAAGTCCTTACGGTACTTAGCACGGGGCTAGGCTAATGTGGTGTGTAAAGTCCACAGATTAAAAAAAAAAACATTCGATCCCAATTCTTATTCTTCTTAGTGTCGATGGCACAAGTTTTCTTTTTTGATCCCAATTGAAAAGTTAATATTATTGGGTACATACATTCATTCATTCATACGTAAAATCTACTTACATGGATACTGCTCGGTCTCACCTTCCGCTTAATTTCGGGGTATTATTACCTACTGTATAACAAGCTCTACCTGTAGGAGAGGCCTATGTCCAACAGTGGACTGCAATAGGCTGATGATGATGATGATGATGATGAAGCTCTACCAACAATTTTGACAACAGATTGTCATTTTAAAATGACGGCTTTAGTTCCAATCCTGTCCACCGGGTCAGATATGTTTGTGGCACTATACACGTTACCATGACAATCCAATAATGACAAGACAATGTCCGTCGAGTCAGTCAGAGTTGTGAATAATTAACTTCTTAAAATTTTTGACCAGGCATGCCAAGAGTAACATATTATAAAACATAACACAGAACAAAACTTCCATATAGAATTCCAACAATTATTTTTAATTAACGGTATGTACTTTAGTACGTAAGAGTAATAAATTTATTTTATATTATTATATTTTAACAATTTTATTATTTTAGTTCTTTATTTCTTGTTTTTTACACTTTAATATTGTTAAAATCTGCTACTATTCTGTAGGTACATATTTTGTTTTTGGTAGATCTCGTTTGATTTGTGCGCTTACGTGTCTATACGGTTAAGTAATATTTTGATAATACAATGACTAATCATTTGTGAATCTTGTAAAATTTAATAAATAAAGTAAGTAATATTTGATATAAATTGTTTTTTTTTTACAATTGTGAATAATAACATCTTACCCTACGTAGAACCGGACAAGACGAGGAAAAAATATGGCAAGAAAAAAACAGTCAGTGTCGCTGCGAAGTGTGTGAGTATGAACTCGATTGCGTTATATTTCTACCCTGTTATCGAGAAGTTTCTCCCCGATGGTGCGGGCTTAATATGGCTGCATGTATGCATGTAGCGTGGAACTACCTCTTACTATGCAGGGTTACTTTTTGGTCACCGGCCAAATTTTAAAATAAGGTGGTAAACATCATTCCAAGGGTGTGTTTTAAATTTTATCGTCTAATTGTAATATTTTGTTAAATAAAAATCAGTCTTCAAATCTTCAAAACAGCTCAACTTTACGGCGATCCTGAAGGACCATTTGTTTGGGTTCCTCCGATGTATTATAAATAAAAAGCGGACTGTATTTTTATTGCTGGTTTATTCCGTGAAGCTGAACAATATTTGAGGAAAAGATAAAAGAGATCCGCACTCGGTGGCAGCCACGTAGCCTTCAAGAGGTGTGTGCTTCTGGTTATACACCAGATGTTCTGGTGGCCCTTCGAGGGGTAAGGAGGAACGAGGGCAACGCATTCGTATAACTTCTAAAGCCACCGACTACTCGTTTGACCGTCTATACTATTTAAAAAAAATAAAAAAACTCTACATAAACCTCTTACTATATTCCAATAACGGTACAAACAAAATATAGTCTAAAGAACGGTAAATAACAAAGTAATTTTTATTTTCCTCTATTTAAAAGCTTATAAGCAAAATAAACTACTACATTAAATACTAACACACTGTGTATTCATTACTAAGCGACGTCGCTTTATGTACTACGTATTTGAATATGGACTATGTAAACCTCAGATTAAACCAAATGGCACGGAACAAAGTTAATGACGTTTTGTAGTTACAATGTAAAACGTAACATGATATTTAGTATATATCACAAAAATAAGTTGCAATCGAATGGTTTATTATAATTTAGCTTCAATTTAGATCTATGGGCATACATGTACCCATTAAATACTCCAAGATTAAAATGACTTACATTGCAATATTGCAGTCCGCTTCGATTAGGGAGAGAAACTGAAATTCCATACTATTTCTATTTTCGAACAAACGCGCGGGTTCCAAGGCAGTCTGCATTTCCCTAGGGCTCCCTTCGATGATTTACCAGGAGGTACAAGTGGTGGAACTCGGAGACACAGGAGTAACAGTAGGAAAGTGTGGTGGCGAAACTACTATAATATTTATATATACAGAGCACGCCCGGTCATAAACTAAGTATAATGTTGATACTTTAGCTAATTCAAAATATTTATTAGGGTTCCGTACTTAAAATGTAAAAACGGAACCCTATTACTAAGCCTCCATTGTCCGTCAGTCTGTCACCAGGTTGTATCTCATAAACTTATAGCTAGAAAGCTGAAAATTTCACGAAATGTGTATTTCTGTTGCCGCTATAACGACAAATACTAAAAACAAAAAAATGAAAATATTAAAGGACCCATATAATAAACGTGCTTTTTCGTATTTCTTGATCAATATTAATAACGGTAACATTAATAACGGCCTACAATGGTAATGATGGTACGGAATCCTTCGATCGCGTCCGACTCGCACTTGGCTGATTTATTTTAAATACAAAATTAGGTTATTTCAAACACCTTTAATTCTTTTAGATAGTATTTCTTTCCAATATTATATTACAACGTCGGAACCGTGCCACGGGGTCAGGTCCTTATCCTGACCCATGGCCCCAGCGCTCTAGTCGGCAAGCCGTTAGAACAGGACATAGGAGAGGATAACTATTCTTTAGCTTACAGACGATTGAAAAATTGAAAATATTTATGTAACTGAAAAACACACAAATATTATTAACTGATATATAGTTAGTTATCCACCTACTTATCCGAGAAATCAAAAGACGGAACTATTATATTAAACAATTTTTTCAATTTTATATTTTATTTGATTTCCGAACGACCGCGACAGTACGAACATCAAATGTTTGACAGGTAGAAATATATATAATATATGATAATATATAATATAAACAACATAATTATTGTTGTTTTTACTATATTCCTGCTCCATTCTGATAAAACTATAAATAATAGTAATTCAAACCATGATCATTATGTCTCTACTACTGATACCTCGACCCGTCTACAAAGAACAAAGAATAATACATTTGGAGACAACGGAAACAAATCTAACAAGATACATATAGTGAGTGATGGGGCAGCCCGCGGTCTAGCTTCCCGTTTAGCAGATGATTATGTTCGTAACAAACACAAATTGGGAACCATAATGACCCGGAACTGTACGACGGCTTCGTGCGACCCGACCAGCTGACCCGCGCTAACTACTACGACCCTACGCTCGAACTATATCGCCGACCCTACAATATGACCCTCGACATACCGTCCACTACAATAGAAACGTACGTCACGACATGCATCAGCGTAATGTCCCCGAGACCCGACTCACTTGTCACTCAAAGTCAAACAAACAATTCACATCAAGATGTTTCCAATTTGGAAGTGGCGGGATATACGGCGTAGTCCACAGCTCTGAGTGTCACCATCGCTATCCGATGCTCTTTACTCATCCTGAACGTGCTCATTTTAGCGGTAGTATATTATCAGAGAGGCAAAGCGAGATCAACAGAAACGGAATCATAATTCAACGTTCGACAGCTGCAGTGTTAAAACAACAACCCTGCCGCACAGCCTGTGTGTTTGCCGCTTGGTTTTCTATCAGATGTAATATGAACGGGCGGTTGTGTCGTCGCGCGGCCGTATGCTCCGCGTATTTGCTGTAAAATCGATGTTTATTTTGACGTAAATAACTGAAAATTTTATATAAATATTTTATATGATAATAAACTCGTCGTCTGATGAAGTAGATGACATGATTGTCACTACGGACAGATTTGTCTGTTTTCTTTATACAAGTGAGACCTGAACGGCGCGGCGCCGAATCGCGCTGGTTTTGTCGGCGCCGGTAACGTGCTTCTCTATATAAGCACCCTTAAATTGTCATAGCATTCGGGCCTTGAATGAATGTTACTGAATTTAGCTCCTTTTTAATAATTTTTTTTTTTTTTTTTTTAATGGTATGATTTATAAAAAAATCAAACGCAATCCCAATCTAATAAACGGCATATTACCGATTTATAACTCACAGTTGTGAGATATAAATCAGGACTACGTTATATAAATTTGTGCAAGTACTCCATCATAGCAGTAATGTTGGTCTAGTAAGACTCAAGTTGGACTAAAAAGTGTTGGTATTTTCCAAATTTCAATAGCAGCCGAGCTGGAGAAGTTAAGGCAGCCAATAGCTAAACGAGGAGGCACTATCCAATTACCTATGCAGAATTGTTTTTCAAAATTGTTCAATTTATGTTATTGACATAATCTTAAGATCTCTTAGATCCGACTCAGTTGTGTCAAACTGAACGCGGAAACTTGTCTAGTGAGCTAGACTTGACTAGACTAGTCTTCAGATGAGTTGAATGTTGTCCGGTCGAGGTCACTTATGTCCTATTAAAATCTATATCTATAAATAATCCTATTTAAATTAATATATCCCTTACAGTACCTATGATCGTTTTTTTTTTTTTTATGATATAAGGGGGCAAACGAGCAGTCGGAGCCATTTTCATGACTACCGACGCCCATAGACGCATAGGGGCTATATAAAGATTGTAAATAAAGTAAACTGTGCCCCGCGGTTTCGTGTGAGTTTCGTTTCGATAATATTTTTCCGAATTATGTTCTGATAAACATTCAGATTTTAGTGAATTTAGCAACGTGTGACTAGTACAATAGTTCTAAATGTATTTTATACCACGACCAACTGACAGTTTTGGGCAGTTTTATACTTTAATATTTGTAACCTTTATTGTCTCACGAAAAATTGTTTTATTTATTTACACATGGTAAAAACTTGTACAAAACGGTAACACTTCCGGAAAATAAAATATAAATGTCATTTGAATGCCGAGCCGTCATTGTGGTGATATTTCGGTAGCGCTCGTCAACTAACGAGTTCCCGCCAAAACCGATATTGATGACGCGCGTTTTATTGCGACAGCACAGCCGTCACTTTACGCCAGTCCCGTGTAAGCGAGAGGTACCTCCCCGGTCGTGCCGGTCCAATTCAACTGCATGCAAGCATGCAGTGTGGCACTACCTCTTACCGCATAATGCATGCAAAAATTACGTGATTCGAATATTCAACAACGCGATAGAAATCTTTCTCCATTTGTTAATGAATTAATTAGTGCCTTAATTATAGTCAATGTCCAATTAGAATTAAAGGTCCCCGTCTCAATCTAGAGGGGCAACAAAACGTAGGGATCCAGATTATTAGCCCTTCTACGTGTCCGAAGAAAAACAATAAACATAATTAACATTATAATTTCCTAATTTTGTTTACAATGTAACCAAATTAGACCGTAAAAACGGCGAAGCAATTTCATAAAGACCAAAATGAGTGATAAATTAATAAAACATTTACAATATAAGCAAAACGGGGCTTTGGACACAAAGAAGAAGAAAAAAAGAAAAAAAAAGGCGGAAGCTAGTACTTACATAATATGAAAATATAGAAATTAGAAATTTATTGTTACAGTGTGTCAACCATAAATGTCGAAAATGTATTTTTAGTTTCTATGGAACGTTACGCTCGAACGCCGATATCCCATTTCAGTAAAGCGGAATCATGGGCAATTTGGAGGATCAATGCCACCACTCAATTCTACTGCGGCCGATATGGGTTTTATGATTTCATGTCACTGAAACGAATCAATTTTAACTGTTTTGTGTGAAATGTTTTCAATATAAAATATAAGATATATTATAAAATCTCTGGAAAGAAAAAAGAAGAAATTAAAGTCGTTATTTGTATATAGTAATTTGCATATAGAAGAGCAATTTGATTTGTTTCTGAAATTCGGTTTAGACCTCTCGTTTCAATGAAAGGTAAATGAAACTTAAATAAAGACTGTTATTTTTAAAATGTTTTATAAAATTGACATTTTATAATTCTTAAACTATTTGCTTACGAAAGTTTATGTTAATTATAATCTGAAATGGCTACACGGGTTTCGGCCAAATTTTTATCAATAAAGCTGGAGATTGACCTCCTGGCCAGACCGTTCATCCTTTATTAAAAAAAAAATGTTACATACTAGCTAAACTTGCAACTGCTATGTTGAGATTTTATTGAGATTTATCACTTCAGGAATCTCTTCCAACGAACTCTACATACACACTATGTTTCATTAGACTCACAAGACAAAATTAGAGTGGCCCATTCCAAATTTTTGATCTATCAGATCTATGACATAATTTTTGATGAATGTGCTGCAGCTCCTATTTTTAATTTCCTAACTTCCCATTGCTTTGGACTTAATGGGTACAGAGTTCCTGGTTCTAGGGGCGATTGTAGCTTATTTCATTACTTTTAATTATTTATTAAATTAATTATTTTTAGCGCAATGTTTAGTTACAGTTGACGTCTTTATTTTTGCTATTGTTTACAAGAGACCTGATTAGTATATGTAATGACCATACAAAAAAAAATAGAACGAAACGAATAGAAACAGTAAAACGTACGTGATAACAACACGTGATTGTAGTAATTACAGCCAAACCCATGACAATTATTTAAAATTTAACACGACAATTCCCTGAAAATTCTCCTTATCTACAAACGAAATTACTACTATTTCTTATTTTTTTTCCGCTCTGCACGCAGAGTGTCTGTGCAACAGCAATATATGTTTTACTTACAGAAATTTTGAAACATTGTTAGTAAATAGTGTTTATCGACAAAAAAATATCGCTCTGTAATTTTCAAACTATACAAACTCTTTAGTAATTATAAATGTAGTTGTTGAGATATGTAAACTGCTTTATATCTCGGCCCTTGCGTTAGAGGAATTATATTGAATACTATATTTCTTTTTGCTGTATTTTAGAGCTTTTGACAAATTACGTATACTCCAGCTTTTTATTCTTCCTTCCCAATCAAAACTTACGCGACTAAAGTCTAAAACAGTAGGTGGCAGAAAGTAAGTACTATTATAATAAAACTTTATTACTGCATACTGTACAATACTGGTATATAGTGAAACATTATTACTGTAAACTATACAGTAGTAAATACTGTACAACGCTGGTATATTATACAACATTCATACTGCACATTGTACATCATTGGTATATTGAACAACATCTGTGCTGTACAGTTCTTGTAGTGTTTTCTGTACACCTTCACATTGTAGCTACCATTCTTTATTTATTCATTTATTACGAGGCAGTTTTCTTCTTTTCTTTCTCCAACTTATCGTATTCCTCCATTAGAGCTTCTTCCTCTATAAATGGGAAAGAGTCTGAAATTAGATGGAATGGAATTAAAAAAGATTATTTTAGTAGGCAGACCCTTTTAGCTTTTAAACAAGACCTAGACATAAGCATAATTGATGTACTCACTTGCTGATTACGAGAAATGTCTTTTTAAGCGTGAATTGTGTAGATTTCATAGCGAATTACATGATACCTCAAGCTCGCATGTTACGGCCGCATAATGACAGTTATTCTGTCGCGTTTCGTGCGGTGATTTTTCAGTGATCGGTTAGGACGAAGGGCAACACGCGTGAAGAACAGTTGTGCGGATGTCTATGGGCGTTGGTAGCCATCAAAAACAGGCTCGTTTTCTACCTCTTGTCTCGTCAGTTGCGATTACTTAATCTTTACTAAGTATGGTAGTTCCTTAACATTAGGTAAGTACTTGCTCTTTAATGCAGCCGATCTGTACAGACACGATCGAGACCGTGCTCTTGTTCACACTGTACTGCCGCAGTCAGTAGATGTCTAGCTGCCACCGGAAACTCAACACACAACAAGCATTTGTGTTTCAGTAGTCACGGATGTCGGTAGTCATCTATCTCTTTGTTTGTTGGTCTCCCTTATATTTTATTTGCCACCAACTGCCTCTTAGCCCATCATATCTCTTACCCTCTCTCTCCAACTTCAATTTCCCGCTGAACTTCTCTTCCGATTCTTTTTTGACAACAACAATACCCAATTTCTCCTGCAAAAAAAGGAGAAATTTTATTATATAAAACCTCAAGTCAAGGTGTTTTGTTCATAAAGGACACAGAAATTCTGTGCCGATTTTGATGAAATTTGGCATGTCTTTGTAATGGTTACCTCATATTTATCAACTCTGAAAGGGAACGTAAACGTATCGTCTCGAGTCGTTCGGTATTATCTGTATGAAACTCAATACTACAACGCACACTAACGGGAAACGCAACGTAATCGCCTCGCCTCGAAAAGCGAAGGCGATACGTTTACATTCCCTTTCTAAGTTGATAAGTGTGCGGTGACCCATAAACAGGCTTAATTTTATTTCCATTGCCGCGATATTCATTTTTATCCACAGCGTGGCCCGTCCATCTATTCACAGTAAATATATAAAGCCCTTACCTTGATGATATCAGGGAAGCCGTCCTGCAGATGATACCAGCTCAGAATGAATATCAGCGATACGAAGAACAGGTTCGTACTGATACCTGAAATAACATGTTTACATGTCAAAGATGATTCTTTTTTATAGGATAAGGAGGCAAACGAGCAGTCGGAGCTATTTTCAGGACTACCGACGACCATAGACATCCGCATAGAAGCTATATAGATGTTGCCCTCCTTCCTCCTCCTCCTCCTTCCATAGGTCACGAGCTACTACCTCCCATGTCGTGCTACATGCATGCATGCACCCGCATTGCGCCGACAGGATCTTCGTTGCCTCTTGATTACATGACACAAGCGTAAAGTGACAGCATGTTTCGTGCGGTGTGTAAATAGCCGGTTGCCAGTGAAGTAGGGCAACACATTTGTATAACCTATATGAGGGTGTCCATGTGCCTCGGTAATCATGAAAATGTATCCGACTGCTCGTTTGCCCCCTTATACTAAAAAAACAAGTTATTCAACGCCCGACACCATTCTCGCACGTCGCCACATATGACGTCAACTCGTGCTCGTAGACGGCACTTCACGACATGTAGACGGCACTTCACGACATGTAGCCGGCACTTCACTACATGTGGCACCTCACCGAGTAGCGCGGAGAGCTTGGGCCAGTAGTACATGAGGTAGCGCAGGCCGGTGAAGTGGGCCTCGGCCTGCAGCGAGCAGCCTCCCACTTGAGCGAACCGCGACTGAAGCTCGACGTACGCGTCCGTCACCGGCCGACTCTGGAAGCGGAATGAGCCAATGAGCGAACTAGGGATGGCGATATGAGCTCGTATTATAGTGAAAATCTGTTTAAAAAAAAAATTATTAGTAATTATGTTCGAGCCTTAAACTTGAAATGTGTTAAACTCTTCGTATGCGAAGGATCGACTTATTTCTCCGGAGCATTTCAGATCGATGTTTATGTAACAAAATATTACAATTATACGATAATATTTAAAACAGACTCTTGGGTTGACTTTTACTTCATTTGGTCAATGACCAAAAAATAAGCCTGTATAACCAAGGCAGGAA
>LUGF01011441.1:0-11089 GCA_001625245.1 Calycopis cecrops
AAATTCCACTCGTGTTTTAATACCCTTCATTATATGACAGTTGCATAAACTACTATATCTCGCAGACGATTTACAGAGTTAGCTATTAAATAATAGAGCTTAGCGGCACCGAGGCGATCGCTTTATGCAAAATTTTAAAACTTTATCGTTGTCCGTGGATTGGTAGTAACTAGCGACTTCCGAATAAATACGGACGTTAAACCTTTTGAAATAGTGTAGTGACAAGTCATTAGTGCTGTGCTGTCATTGTGTTCTTAAGATAGTTTTTGTCGTCACGTGATAAATTAATATTGGACCAAGCAGAGTATAATGAATTTATAGTTACTAGCTGCGCTCCGCGGTTTCGTCCGCCTAAATTTCGAGCCCGTGGAAATATCAAAATTTTCAGACCTACCCAATAAGCACATCAAATTTCACAAGAATCGGTCGTGCCGTTTCTGAGGATTATGGTAACTAACATTGTGACACGAGAGTTTTATATAGAGATTATTAAATATCTACTACCTATACGAATTGTTCTTCAAGGAAAGAGCTTCCACTTATTTAAAGGGACGGGAACGCCCAGAGCCGGGTTAAGTGTGTGCGACTTCCGCGTCGCCCTGCGCCCGCGCCACTCGTGCGCACTGATCGTGACTATATGCATTATTAACTGGCGAATACTCTTGAATTACAAAACATTTAACGACGCATTTCGACTTTCATAATTAGAACTATATGCCTAATTATTATATTATGAAATGAAGCTTCTGCTAAGTTTATTTACACATTTAGTTTACACATTTAATAATATTATCGAGACTCCTGATAACGACCTCTGAAATGACACGACGCGACGGGTTGGCCCAATAAATGGGTTATATTATGGCCAAATGGAAGTGATAATATAGTAAATAGAGCAATACGCACTAAGCGTTATCTACGGGTGTGCAGCAAAATACTCAGTCTTCTCGTTAGGCCCCGCAATTCCGCCTCACGAAGGCAGCTCATCTAAATAAAGGGTGAACTGTGCAACCAATACTTGAGCCACACATGTGAATGTATTGTTATAAATTCTGACTGCGCTCTCTGCAAGGGGAGCTACCGTGGCGTCACCAACTATAATGGCTCATATTTTTGCATTCTTGTAACCATAAAACTCAACTTGTACTTCTGAATGCAATTTAGTATATGCGAATAGATATCTGGATGTCGTTTAGTCTCATTCGCGTTTGTCCGATTTGCAGCCATGACTACAACCATTATCGAATCGAGTCGAATCGAAAATGAATCAAAAAAAGGTATTTACTTTTTTCGATTAATTTTCGATTGTGTCATACTCAAATTAATTTTAAATAATTTATCTGACACAGTAAATATAAAATGTAATTGTCTAAAATTTTTTTCGTTACCTGTCCTAAAAACCAACTTCCTATAACACGAAATTCTCGTTCGACATCTCACAACTCATATTACAAACGCTGACAGCGGATAAATTGATATGATAAAAGTTTGTAAAGGAAAAAAATATATTTTTTGATTTTGGTCTGCAAGTGATAAGTGAATTGTAACTTCATTATGTGTTTATATAAAAACACGAGACTTATGGATGAAAATCGTAAATCAGCAGTTATTAAATCCAAAATGGTGAAATTGTCTCGTGAGGAATATTGATGACGTAGCCGTACTCCTTACGAGACATGTGCGAGTGAGAGATCATTTTATCGTTTTTCCAATCTGAATCTAATTAATGTATAATAAGGATTAAAATATATTTTTTTCTAAATGACGTATCTCGTGTAAACTGTAATTTTTTTTTCGTTACATTCCAAAATGAAGTAAGTCAAGTTTGGGTTATACAATTATAGATCTATTCATTTGGTATACAAGGATGAAATTGCATGATGCTAATAAACTCCTTTGCGAATTTGACTAGATTTTTTCCGTAATCGATATTACAAGAATGTCTTGTTATATCGATTACGATTATCGTAAATGTTTTAATAATTCAATTTAAATAGAAATCAACTATAATAAAATAAAAAAATACTAACAAATGAAAAGTTATTCCATCTTTTAAGAGATTGGATGTATTTGACCTTTTTTTACAAGAGTAAACCGCACAAAATGGCATTTTTATAGGAGCACTTTTTGACGTCCTTTCGATATCTTTCCGATGCACGTAATGTCCATAATCGATTTTTCAACGAAACTGGACTTGAAAGCATTTTGATTATCTTACTAATATTATAAATGCGAATGTTTGTGTGTTTGTTTGTTTGTTACTTCAGGCAAAAACTGCTGAGTAGATTTTTTCAAATTTGGCACAGACATAGAGGGTAACTTGGATTATTATATAAGAATAGTAGTGAGACCATGCTCTTGATGTAATGTCGGGTATAAAATTAATTATTACTATTTATATTATTATTATAAATTACTATATTATAATTTTGAATTTGTACCTATTTTAGGAACATTTCAAATGGTCTAGGTGGGTAATTGCACTCTACCTGCCTATCAAAATCTAAGTCTAAATCTATAGCATAAACTTAACTTTAACTATAGGCTGTATTTGTTAATTACGTTTCTCAAATTAAAGATTATTTAGTATGCAATCTTTTGTTACTTTACCCGAATCATCCAAGTTTCTCTCTTCTTTCTTTTATTTTTAGATGCGATTCTCTTACTGTCATTAATTCGCATTGTAATAGATTGTAGCCAAGTTTTTACCTTATTTAACCTACCGACACTATATTATAAAGTGCATTTTACTCTAAATAGAGCATTTATAAACTATGAACTCAAACATAATGGGAAGGATTTTTTTTATTGTGATGTCATGAATCGGGGGTCAAAAAGTATGTATTTCGATAAGGCAATGAACAATGATTCCATCGCGACATGACTATACAATCTTTACATATAATAAAACAGTAAATTCTGTGTATCTGTACATTGAATATATTTATGAAAAACTAATTAGAGCAATATTAGGTCGTATTGATTTTTCAGACTCGCGATTTATCTGATCTATACTAAATAAAGATTTTAGGTGACTATTAACCAACAACCTTTTGTTGTCATAACGGTCGCATATTAATTTCCAGGCTTCTATATAATTTGCTGATGACACTTCGAGGTTTGAGATAATTCTCGCAGCGTCTCCTTCTAGATATGAGAGTAAGTAAAAAATGTAAACTAAATTCAACATTAAATTTCATCTATCAATTTAATTTTTAAAAATGACAAAGAATGCTTCAAAACTAGGTAGATATAATATTGTTGTCTAGTTGTGAATGTGGAGTGGCAGGAACAGAAATTGCCTTTTCTTGCACCAATATTATAACGTGGAGAATATTCAATGTGCTGCCACCGCGAGCAGGTTCATCAAACTGCGAATATCGCTGGTGGCGGGCTGGATAAGCTATGATCAACAGTTGACAGTTGATTGCAATTGATAATAACATAAATGATATTATTTACCTATTATTGATAGTAATAATGTAAAATAAATATTTAATAATTAATTTCCAATTTACAAACGAGTTTCCCATGAACTTAATAATTAATCTCCTAAGAAACGTTTACCGAATTCTTTTTTATAGTATGTGTTATAAAAGCTAACGGAGTTCGTAAAGTTTTAGCAGTTTGATTTTAATTTTTATAGATAACTTATCGAGCATGATTCAACATTGCAAATCACATTTATGATTCACCATTATGTTGTTGAACATTGGTAAGCAAACACCATTTACCGCATTATATTTTAAATTTATTCAGTATCCGGTCTAAATTGTAAAACTTTAAGTTAATAATTTGTATTAACTTCGACTAAATGGCGCCAATTGAAACATACGTATTTATAGACACAGAAACAACTGGTCTACCCAGTCAAGAGGAAAACGAAACTAAAATTACTGAAATAAGTATGGTGGCTGTTAAGAGAAGGCACCTATTGGACACACAGCCAGGCTCTGCGCCCCGAGTTCAGCATAAAGTGACCTTCTGCCTTAACCCTGATAGACCCTACTAATAGGTACTTTTGCGTCTTAAGTATACATGCAGACAGAAAAAAAATCGAATATTTTTTTCTAATATTATTAAGCTGTTTACCAGCTGTGTTACAACGTCATCCAATATAAAGTACACGCAGTTAACAGGGTAACAAATGTTCTGTCAGCGTAGACAAATAGCATCCAACTGCAGTATATTTCCTTATAGTAGGTATTTTTTAGGTATCCACAATCCACTGCTTATATTCGTAATTTCATTTCGAAAATCAGTCTTTTCGAAAACATGAGTTAAAAATATACCTTTTTCTTCGTAAATAATAATAATTTTCAATTTATAAACTTTACAGATCCTATAAAAATATTTGTACAAATGGCCAGAGTTTCAAAGAAAGAAACTCTGCCACTAACTGCGACTACTAGAATATGTGTGTTTTTATTTATTTTTTATAGATGTGATATTTATCTGAAAATAGAGAAAAAAAGTGATAATAAAAAGCAAAGGTAAATCACCAAAAATTTTGAAGAGATATTATTTTGGATAGTACTTACTATATTTTTTTTAGCTAATTTTGTTGTTTTCAGTTTGATTTTATATACGTATTATTAATGTTTCATTGTGACCCATTCGTTTCGTTGTGCCCCAGGGTATGTCAGTATTATAGAATTGTGATTCACAATACTACTAGATATAAAAATACTCTTTTTATTGAATAATAATACTAATCATGAGATCATATTATTAACATTCGATGAATATTAGAATGTCGATTAAAATTAAACTTTGTAATTACATAACCTAGTACAACACTAAGGAAATATCTTCGCATAGCAATTGAGATGCTCTTGAACCATACAATTTCTGCTGTGCAGATGAATCGTGCCAGCACTTATATGAAAGACTTGCATAATACTGAGGTGCATTCCACCACACCACATTTATAGGAATTTATAAGTCTTATTATTAGTCATAGTACTACTGGAATAAGTAATGAAGAAAGGAACACATCTATATCGACATAGTTACTTAGACGCGCGTGCTGTATGAGTTTTTTTCTTATATGTGTATTCTGTTGATAGCGTCGGAAAAATAGACCTTCGTGGCTTATCTGTCTTCAGTAAGTAGGTAGTAAGTACTACGACATGGGTGGGTAATTATCATTTATCGCAAATGTCGTCCTTATATTTTGTAATATTATGTGCCAATAAAGGCAATATCAAATATGTTAAATATTTTTATAGGCTAAAACAGGCTATAGCTCTTACATAGCTTCGATTACGTTGACAAAGCACTAGAGCAATTTTATTTTCCTTCCTTTTTCTTTCTTGATGATCGCTTGTCGTAGCGGTAACATAGGGAGTATAACGTGTAACGCCAGCGGTAGCAGGTTGCAATCCCGCCTAGGCGTGGACATTTGGAACAGGGAATTTCTATGAAAAAAATGTTATAATAATAATAATGTTTATTTCCAAAAAAAGTTTACGACAACTGAGACCAAGGTTGAGATCTCCTTCATTGGGACCAGGGGTTAGAATGGGATCCTGACCCCATTGCACGGTCCCAACGTGGAGTTAGGGACTGTTCAAAGGCAGCCGGATAGTCCCTAAGGAGGAGGAGTCTGGTCTTTTCACCCAGGCCAGCCTGTCGCTGGAGGCGCCCTGTTGCTTTCAGATCCGGAGCCCTCCAATCATAGCGGCCGAAGGCACCCGCAGGGGTTTAGTCGGTAGGGGCAAACCAGTTGTCGAGCACGACACTGTACCCGGTTGAGCCACCCGGGCTCCTGGGTAGCGTGCGTAAAGGCATTCCCCTTCGTCAACAAAAAAAAAAGGTTGAGATCTCCTTATTATTAAAATAATATCATATTTATGATTATGTATTATATTTCCGCTACTACCCGTGTGACGCGGAACTTATGGGGCCCGGCTGTAACTAGGCAAGGGGTCGGCAACGTGCGGCCGCGAGCCACATTAAGTGGCTCCTCTTTGGATGTGAAGCTGCGGCTCTTTAGTTGCATACACATATTACTTTTAATAACTAAACTTTTATTTTAAAAAATTAGAAAACTTTCTGAATTGATTAAGAGGATTAGGCAACATTTCTGTCTCTCAGCTGCTTACGAACAGTGCTTTCTAAAGTTTCGATTTCTAAAGCAATATCGCGATAAAACCAATGTAACTATTGATACAAATTACTCCAGCACAGTTATAAAAAAATAAAATATGAATTTGCTGCTAGATTTCAGCAATTCAAAACCAAGCAAACCACTCAAGCATTCATAGTTAATTCGCTGAATATAACTAGTGTCCATCCTGAGCCATTTGGAGTTGATATTGAATCTCTGGAAACGGATTTACTCGATTTAAAAAGTAAAGCCTTGTGGAGCGGTACATTTACAGAGGTGAATGCAAAGTTGCAAAAAAAAGACCAAAGCAACATTTTTTCCACACACGGGATTGATGGGGAACTTTCAGGTTTTGTTTACAATCGTCTTTTGAACAATTGAACCAAAATTCAGCTTGTTGCGAATTTATGCCAACTCACCCTAATGTTTTAGTTAATTTGACCGGACAATATGTTTTTATTTTTAAGTACAAGTTACATTGTTTAGTAAAGTTTAAATTTCCTACTTATTATACATATAACCATGCAAAGCCATCACTCTCATTGAATTCGTTTACTACTTAATTGTTTGTTATTGAAGTACAAATGAGTGTTGTACCACAGGTTGTACGTACTTAGCTGTTTAATAATTATACCAAAAAAATAAATACCAAAAAAAAAAAAAAATGACTATACGGTTAATTTATACGCGGTAGAAGTGGGAGCGAGAGGTATACCAGCAAAATCTCTCTACAACCTACTAAAAGACCTTGGCCTGTCGAGAACTGCAGTAAGTTCTACTTTAGAACGGGTATCTAAAGCTGCATTAACAGGCTCCTATGAAATATGGCTAGGTAGGGGGAGTAAGCCTGAGTAGTAAAGGTGAGTGTTGATGATCATCACAAAGAGGCCTCTTAAACCTACACCCGGAATCACAAGTCCCGGGGCTACTCGGGGTTACTTCCTCTGCCACACGATGGACCCGGCACCCGCACGGTGAATCCATGGAATGCTAAGAAGTTCGTCTCTCTTCTTAAATAATGAATAATTATCTAATAATACCATATAATACTAGCTGCGCCCCGCGGTTTCACCCGCGTAACTTTCGATCCCGTGGGAATATCGGGATGAAAAATAGATGTTGGCCGATTCTCAGACCTACTCAATATGCTCACAAAATTTCATGAGAATCGGTCAAGCCATTTCGGAGGAGTATGGCAACGAAAACTGTGACACGAGAATTTTATATATTAGATGTATATGTTATCTAATTTGTTGTAAAAAAACGCTACTTATACATAAACAAATAAATATTTGTCTCATGAATAAATAGATTAAAAATAATATCAAAAAACTTTATTTATGAAAGTTTAACTATTAAGTAAACTATTTATTGTTGGCACGCAAAAATGTTGTGGCTCTTTAAAACTTTAACTACTAACTAGTAGTAACTAACTTTAATTTTGTAAATTATAATTTTTGGCTCTCCCGATTCAAAAAGTTGCCGATCCCTGGTCTAGGCTGACGTATAAATGATTGAAATATTTTTTAATGTAGCACAAAATAGATATAACTTACAGAAGAACAATGTAATTACGTAGTGTGTAAAGACCATTAAGTCAGTAGGTATATGGTATGGTCCAAAATGGATCGTGAAAACCAGAATTAATATAGTTTGCCATCATGTTTTATATCTTGTTATGGAAATAATAATGTTATACCTTTTCTCACTTTCTTAATGTTATTAAAATAACAATGTTGTACTATTTCAAACTTCCTTCATGTTATTCAAATAGTGATATATTGTTATATCATTCATTTTTATTAACTACTAGCTTTTCCCCGCGGCTTCGCTTGCGTTAATGCCCTTCAATAAATATCAATGAACATTTTATGCATAGAACTGTAATAGAACTCCAATATCTACCAAAATATTTTTTGAGAATATTAAAACCTCTGGGAATATATGTACAAAGTTTCATGATGAATGATCGTTTGAGTAGTTTTGGTGTAGAAGTTTTTTTTTTTACGTGCGGAAAGCATTTACGCCGCATCTGTATACGATGGGTAGATTACCGACCAGTGCGGGGATTCTGATCTCCCTATTGGGAGAACCCTGCCCCACTAAAACCTCACGGAAGCCCTCAGCCGCCTTAGGTGAATGAGGTAACCCCGGATCTGTTAACAACAGGGCTACCTCGGCGTCAGGCTGGGTCCATATTATGGGACCCAGACTAGCCTACAACCTCAAGGGAGTCATCCTGCTCGATCATCTGAGAACCCCCGTGGTGTGAAAGTGTAGCAAACAAACTCAACAAAATTTGTGTAGGATAATGTTATATGATATATCATTTATAAGTTTCCCTTTGTTTCAGGATAACGACGGGGCTCCACCGACACCGCCACGAATTTAAATGTGACGCTAAAAATCTTCACGAGATGTTCATAACAAAAGACAAAACATATGTAATATAGATAAAATTTAAAAGATTATAACGAAGTATGTATGTAATAAGTATAAAGTAAGATCTGTATAGGTGTATACATATTAATACATCGTGATAAAAGCGCTGTTTAAAGATGGCGGCGTCTGTTTCGGAGGTACGATTCGATCATTCCAGAAGACCTTTTCAAATGTCTAACGATTTTTTAATTTTTATCTGATTTTTGTTTGTATATTTGGTGCTACAGAAAAGCCTGTAAGGTTATTTTAAGTTTTTAAACAAACTTTATTGTCTGGAAAATTATAATCATGGACCTACTTACACAATTGTGTGGCAAATTTATTTTATTTTTTATTCTTGAAATATGTCAACGTCTTCCAAAACAATGGGGATTTGATTTGCGTCTCAGACAGCGAAAGAATAATGAAATATGAGGTAATAGTTTGTACAAATTTATGCAGTGGGCATAGACAATTTTGTCAAGATGGCGGCAAATGTTACCGTAACTTGCCGCCATTTTAGATAAAGAATCTCTATACATTAGTACCTGTCAAAACCTGTCAGAAGTGCCTGAAACTTTCCGATTCGAATACATATTTCGATCGTTATTCTAAAAGTTATTCGCCCTATCTTGGTCACAAATCCAAACAACATCACTAGGTCATCACAAAATGTGAAAATTCCAATTCTAATGCAGTTCTGAATTATATATGAATTGAGGGCGGTATTCAATTGACGAGGCATTGGGAGATAAAGCAAATTTGAGTATACATTATCTTTGGCCTGTTTGTTCGTGTGGTGTGCGATACTTAACCGAATTACATTAATGCTGTGGTAGGATCACCTACAGTCATTGCACGAATGACTTTGACGTGATAAGGTCATATACAGTAATGAAAGCCGTCTGCACGCACAAAAAGCCGCTCAGCGTGCAAAAGAGAGCGCGAAACTAGCGACAGGCACTATCGGTAAGCGACGTTTACACGTAAAACTGATTACTGAGCTATGCAAACTCCCTATGCTAAAATTAAAAACGCAATTTGAGCTTACTCTTTAATTTTTTTTTCTTTTGGAAAGCTCAATAATGTTGCATAATAAGGTTAACACCAAAAAAGTTCTACTTAGGTATTATTGACACCGTCTACGAAGTAAATTATTAAAATGTTTTCCAACACAAGTGATATTAATTTCAATAAGATTTGTTATTGTGTAGTATAATATGAATACTTTTACCCTTATACCTTGTTTCACTATACATAAATAATTTTATCCACGGGGTTGGTTTATTTATTTTTTTTCGTTTATCATTTTACACATAATGGAAACACCAATGGAGATTGTATTATATGCAAATAAAATGTATTAAAATTTTAATGATTTTTATTTAATTGAAATGTGAGAAAAAGTGAGATTTTGGGTATTTTTTAATAACAGGTATACATAGATGCAGAGATTTTTTTGTGATACATTTTTAAACTTATTTTTTATGGCATAGGGGGGGAGGGACGAGCAGTCGGAGCCGTTTTCATGACTATCGATGCCCATAGATATCCCCATAAAGACTATACAGATGCGCTGCCCTCCTTTCTCCTTCCACCTCCATGGGCCACCTGCTACTTACCCCACGAAACGTCTCGTGTAGTAAACATTTATAATATATTCTACACTAATATAAAGGTAAAGTATATTTGATTACCTGTAATCTTCGGATATCTCCTCAAAGCTACTTTCCTCAGGAAGGACTATCGTTGAACAAATTTTATCTTTAACGCCCAAAGAAGTGGGCGAGGATTGAGACTGGAGCATTAATTGTCCACTAATACTAAGCCCACAAGCGTTTACCAAAGAGCACTGAAGGGTCTCATTTGATCAACTGTGAAGTCATCAACTGATGTTAAATATCTATTCCTATGAGCTTCCTGGTGTTTTAAAAATAATCCTATTTATTTTATATTAAGTGTATCTCATTTGTGTCAGTAAACTGACTTCGCTCACGATGGCCATAGACGCACCGATTACAATCAGTCTGATAATTATCAGTCCACTGCTTCTCACATGCCTCTACAAATTGACGAAGACGGCTGATCCTCTAGATAGCACATATCACTGTGATAGTTCTCTGATCTGATACAGACACTTGCTATACCGAAATTGGTAAGATGCATTGAGAGATTAAAATGCAAAATACGATAGCGAGGGTCTACTTTTTGAAATAATAGAGTAATAGAGACAATAGTGACTATTGACCCCTAGGTGTTATGCAAGTTCCAGGTTGTTAACGAGAATCTTAATCGTAGTCCTAAAGTATCGTAGTGATTCTGAAGATCTTCCCGAACATCACTTATAAGTGGCAAATTCTTTAATTTACGTGTTTCTTGTCTATGGACAAAGCCATGCTTTGTTACGTCAACCGTCCGCCATATTGTTTATCTTTCTTCACATTTGACATTAAAGACAATACGTTACTGATTTTTCGAAATGACAATAGTTGCCATTAAATAAAGACGTAGGTGTAGCTCTTAAAAAAAGTTTTGAACAGGATCATTCTACTTAGG
>LUGF01011441.1:33882-44222 GCA_001625245.1 Calycopis cecrops
ACTATTATAATATATGAGTACACATTTTTATTTTGTAAAGTAAATAAGTAAACAAGCTTGTATAAAATTAAGTGTAATTTATGTGTGGCCGTTGAAGTGTTTGAGCCTAATATTATATACAGGGTCTGTCGTTATGGGTGGATAATCCGTTAACTAGGGTTAGCCCTGATGTCTAGCTATAAAAAAATATACTTTTTATGTTAGGATTGGCAAAACTGTGAAAATTATGAATATTTTTGTGTTTTTTAGAAAAATTTCTACCGCGACTAGTAATATGCTCATAACTTTTACAAATTAAGATATTTTTATGTAATTTTTTTTTAATTTACTCAGAATTGCTTGCACTATCTAATAAAGTATACTATTTTAGATGTACATTTTTAAAAACCTATGAAATTTTGCAATAAAAGTTATTTTTATATTTATTTGTTACTTTTTGACAATTTTTAACTATTCATTGTGAAAAATAATGTACTACACCATAATTGCCCATAGTTTTAAAAACTTCCTCAGATTGTCTAGTTTCTAAAAAGATATAATAGGAGTAGTGTTTGATAAGCAAAATTTCTTTGTAGGAGCGAAAAAGCATATCACGGTCCGAAAGTTGATTTTTCCCGTAATGCATCTATGTCCCGATTTAGGCAGCTTAACTAATTTATATCATTTACACAGTAACAAAATAATATTGTTTAACGTAATGTAGCAAATAGCACTGTTCAAAATTATAAAATTTATTTAAATTGAAGACTTTCGACTCAGTACATACCAGTTATCGCAAGGTTAAAAACTCAGGTAAAAAAGAACAAAGATAGGTCGTCCCATGCACATTATCATTAGCAACATTAAGTGCTGAAATGTATTTTCACTTTTTGCAAAATAATTTACCTAAGCTGCTGGAAGATGTACCACTGGAGGCAAGGCGGGCAATGTGGCTGCAAAATGACGGATGTCCTGCGCATTACTCTGTTTGGGTACGGGAATACTTAAATACTTCATACCCAGATAGGTGGGTTGGGTGCTTGGGTCCAATTTTATGGCCACCACGATCGCCTGACTTAAACCCACTGGACTTTTTTTATTGGGGATACATTAAAGAAAAAGTTTACGAAAAAACAGTGTCTACTGTTGAAGAATTGCGCACAGGTGTACAAGTAGCCGCTCATGAAATTGAGCAATCAGGATATGTACGCCGTATCAAAAGATCTTTTATAAGGCGATGCCGAACCTGCATTGCTGCCAACGGTGGACATATCGAATATTTAGCTTGAAGTAATAAATTTATTGTTAACATTAAAACCTTTGTTTTTTTTTGTATTCTAACGTTTAGGTGACCCGAAAACTAATTACACAAAATGAATTTACCGACAGTTACAATAACAATAGTCCGTACTGCTTTCTTTGTCCATTTTTTACCTGAATTTTTGACCTAGCGTTAACTGGTATGTACTTAGTCGAAAGTCTTCAATTTAAATAAATTTTATCATTTTGAACAGTGCTATTTGCTACATTACGTTAAACAATAGTATTTTTTTACTGTGTAAATGATATAAATTAGTTAAGCTGCCTAAATCGGGACATAGATGCATTACGGGAAAAATCAGCTTTCGGACCGTGATATGCTTTTTCGCTCCTACAAAGAAATTTTGCTTATCAAACACTACTCCTATTATATTTTTTTAGAAACTAGATAAACTGAGGAAGTTTTTAAGACTAGGGGCAATTATGGTGTAGTACATTATTTTTTCACAATGAATAGTTAAAATTTGTCAAAAAGTAACAAATAAATATAAAAATAACTTTTAATGCAAAATTTCATACATTTTTAAAAATGTGTATCTAAAATAGTATATTTTATTAGATAGTGCCAGCAATTCTGAGTAAATTAAAAAAAAAAATTACATAAAAATACCTTAATTTGTAAAAGTTATGAGCATATTACTAGTCGCGAAAGAAACTTTTCGAAAAACACAAAAATATTCATAATTTTCACAGTTTTGCCAACCCTAGCATAAAAAGTATATTTTTTTATAGCTAGACATCAGGGCTAAACCTAGTTAACGGATTATCCACCAATAACGACAGACCCTGTATAGTCTTATACTTACATATTTCCGTTGTCTAGTACACGAAACACACGTCCTTCGGTACTTAGCACGATGTTAGGGTAAAGAGGTGTGTAAAGTCCACAAATATTATTAGGTAAGTAAGTATATTGACCCATGGAGGTGGGAGAAGAAAGGAGGGCAGCGCATCTGCATAGCCTCTACGCGGATGTCTGTGGGCGTCGGTAGTCATGAAAATGGCTCCGGCTGCTCGTTTGCTCTCCTATATCATAAAAAAAATAATACTTGTGTACTAGCTACGCTCCCCGGTTTCATCCGCGTAAGATTCGATCCCGTTGAAATACAGGGATGAAAAATAGAAGGTTGGCCGATTCTCAGATCCGGGTAGGTCTAAGAATCGGCCAACATGCGAACAAAATTTTATGAGAATCGGTCGAGCCGTATCGGAGGAGTATGATACCTAACTAACATTGTGACACAATAATTTTATATAAGTACCTAAATATAACATAAAGGATACCGACGGGCAGTGGCGTAACTAAGGGTGACAAGGCCCGTGAGGCCCGGTCCTAGGGCGCCACGATTGGGGAGGGGCGCCAAAATTTTCAAGACGATAAAATTTAAGTCCTAAACTCTCCTTTTTGCTTCGCTGTAGTCGGGTAAAAAGGGCGCCGTATCAGCCTAAATCCAGCACTGGTGACAAGTCGTCAAAATGCCACAGGCCCACAGCCGGAAGGGGCCTCGGTCAGAGGAGAATTCCAACTCACAACATTTCCTAACAACACAGATCATTCAATCTGTGTTGTTAGGATTTGTGAGAGTTAAATCTTCCAATGTTTTTATAGGAAATTCGAACCGCTACGAAGGCCACTGGGTGGACGATCTCAAAGACGGGCCAGGCCGCTTCTACCACATGAACACGGGCCAAATGCAAGAAGGACTTTGGCAAAAAGACATCTGCGTCAAATCCAAAATGAGCGATATCTGTATACGGCAATTCTGCACTCGGCCTACTCCGTATCCCATCCCACCGGTAAGTACCTGGCGTAATGTTGCGGTTTTAGTTTATAGTACAAAGAACACGAGTCTTTCGCCCCCTTATTAATAAACAGAATAACTTTATTCAAGCACTAACCTAGTAATAAACTGACATCTGTCAAATTTCATACTTTTTATGTGTTTTTAATATGGAATTTGACAAATGTCAGTTTATTACTAGGTTAATGCTTGAATAAAGTTATTCTACGTTTATTCATAAGGGGGTCGGTGACTACCAACGCCCATAGATAAAGACCTAATTGATAAGTGACTGTGTTGCCCCTCCTTTTTTTGTATATGGCCACTGGAAATCCTTAAATCGCGCGAAATGATATATTGGCTGACTGTTTTGATGGCTGTCAATTATCAGCGGTACCATGTGGGCAAGAGGTAAGCTGCCCGGTCGTGCTGTGCAGCATGGCACTACCTCTTATACAGATTATAGGAGCGCAGGTCAGTAGGGTCGCACCGTACGGAACACATGTTGTGACAATATATGCACAACTATCCTTCTACGTCATTAGATTTTACTAGATATAACGAACATAAGGTATAGATCAAATCATTCGTACCCTGCGCTATTTTCATTCTAATAAAGATTCTAAAAGGCTATTTATTAATAACATATTTTAGCGCCTTAGTAGGCCGGATTTAAGCATAGACAACATAGGCATTTGCCTATGGGCCGCCACCAAATGGGGGCCACCAACACACCACAAAAAAAGGCTCAGTGTAAACAAAAAAATACTGAGTTTTGTTACAAATACATAGTAAGACGAAAAACTTAAAACATTTTATTTGTTTTTTATTTTTACAATTTTATTGAGCGGGAAAAGTTAACATTTAGCTTGTTGTTTTTAATTTTGAATAAATTTTTATATTAGCCATCTTATTCAAATGATTTCTTCTTTAACTTACCTCAATAGACCACAAGCAATTTGATGGCCTCTGTCTATGGACCATCCAAGTCAAAACTCAGCGCTGGCGCCTACTCTCTTTAGCTCTATCCTCTGTCGCCGACAAGACTCCCTAATGCTTTCGTATGCGTTAGAGAAAGAGAAACCAGATAGACTGCGCCGTATCACGTTACGTAACGATTTACTCTCAGAATTATTACTTCCAAACTTTGAATTTGCAGGAACATCTAATCGACTCCATCGGCATCCTTAATCTGGACGATTTCTTATTGAAAGAGGAAATAGAGCAAATAGACAAGAACTTGAAACACTGTATAGATAAAATATAATGTTTATTAGCAAATAAAATCAGATCATATTTATTGTAAAATCAATCTTACCACACATAGCTGTAACTTACATTAAATAGGATCAAAAATTGAGTGTAGCTTTGCTAAATGGAAATGTCCGAATATTTTATATATATAGGCGTCCCATTTCTACAAAGATTCAGAAGAATTATTTGAAATTTTAGGTTGATTTCGATTAGTTTGTACAACGAGCAAAAACTTTTAATTAGGTATACTTACCAGACGCGCTGGTAAGTATGGTTGACTGGTTATATTTAGTAATTAATTAATTAATTAATTACAAAGAAAAATCCACCAGCGCTGGCGTAGCTTCGCCCTAAGTAAGGAGGAAGATGTATTTTGGTATTTCACTTTAAATAAATGAGTAAAAAAAAAGTAGGAGTCAGCAAAATGTCAAGTTATTCTTATATTTTTGATTTGGTAGGATATTCGCCCCACTTTGGCACGGACTCGGTGCAGTTATACCCGACACTAGAGTTGATAAATCGGAAAGCAACATAAAAATCATCACTACCCTCAATTTTTAATCTGTTACATCATATCACAGTAATACCTTTAAATATTAATAATATACGAAACAATATAGGAAATAAAACATATAAGTAGCTTCTTCCTTTAATAAGTAAGACTTTAACAGTAAAAGTGTAAAAGAAAACAAATTAAAGGAGTTTCTAGTGTCATGCGGAAACATATTTTTAAGCGCGGAATCGCCTTGAACATATTGAAACACCACACACGCACAATCACCAATTCTATGTGCAATTTTAAGGACGCACACACTAAGACACCCCGGACAATCTCGCATGCACGAGCAAATCCGGTTCACATAATGATGTCTTAAATTTACACGAATAATATTCATTACAAAAAATAACTAACTGATTTTATAGCGGTTTCAAAAGCATTACAGATACCATGGCCGCGGGTCCAAATCCAGATGACACTAAAAACTCTCTAAAGAGTACAATGCCATTAAATATTTCAACTTGAACATAAAAACTTTCCTGGTCAAAACCGTATGAACTATAATATCGATAAGTACAAACTCTCCGTTATAAATATATAAAAAACCACTGATCTCCATACGACATAGTATAGAGGTCAGTGAAAAAACCTCCTGTGAATAGGGAACATGTGCAGCCACGCCATCTAGTGGCTGAAACGTGCACTTTTCGGTTGATAATATTAAGTAACCAAGCAACTAGGTAACATGTCATCTTGTCTTCTTTTTGGTCTAGTGGCAAGCATGTTGAAGCCCCGGGTTCATGTCCCGAGACGGACCAATTTTCTAATAACAGCCCGATATCAGGAAGCTGGCGACTCCGCCTTTCGACATAATAATAATTCCCTGTCAATATCATTCATTCATCCCCAACCATATGTCTATTTTTTACACTAGGGCACTATAGGGGCACATTGGGGTTTATATTAAACGCGAAAAAGGGCCTTTGTAAATTTAAGCCTTTTCTAAAATGAAATAAAAACTATTTTAATTCCATTCGCAGTTTATATACGGATAGCATTTCAATAATATATTCTTAAATGTATGTACATTGATACTCTTTATCAATTTATTTGTGTCATGGAAGAACTAGTGATCCCTGGATTGATTATTATTATTACCAAACAATACAGTCCACGAGCTATGCACATGGTCCTTCGAGCCGGATCATGAGTAGCTCGTGGACGGTATTATTTGTGTATGTGTTTCAAACAAATCGTTCAAAACTCTAATCTTGTGTGGCATTTATTATAAGTCATTTATGTACATTGATGGTCTGTTCTTCGAAAAAAATTCTTTGTCGAGTCATGGAAAGTAGAATTTCCTATGGGTTTGTAAACTGCCTTACTGTTTGACGCATACAACATTAAATAGGTTACGATAGACCTCCACAAATCTCTCTCCGACATAATTTCGGAGTTTCCACTTTACAGATATGTAAATTATGTTTATATTTGAAAGTTACTAAAATTATTTTTGAAAAAATCCGAAACCCCAAAAAAATGGCGAAGTAATATCTAAATAATAAGAAAATTTGTATTATCTCTCTTATTTTTAATTGTTTAATTACTTACCTAAAACAAATATGTATAAAAAATTAAAAATGTAACATGTACTATGCGCGAGTTATATCCCAATTTTATGCAATAAATAATATCTTATATATTTAATAAAAGATTTATATTTTATTCCATCTTTGTATCAGTTTATATCTTTACCCCGGATTCAATGTACAAATTTTGAGCAATAGCCACGCGATGGTCTCGTAAATACTAGTCAAGAGATGTGTGAAGATCTCACAATACATAAATTAAATATTGTCATCATTTTTACTAAATAACAGTTATGCTAACAGCTTTATAACAGTTACTAACTGTTATATAATAGCCAATATAAGTGATACATAAATGAGCCTCAGCTAAGCGAATTAATATAGAGTAAATCTTCCTTTTAGTAAGTACCCGTAAATAACGAAATATTGACATGATTTGGTTAAACATTATTGGCCATTTATTATTTGTCTTCTGACTTATATTGTCCTTATCTAAACTACAGAACAAAGAACAAGGTCTAGACTCTAGGCTATACGTACTTGGTGCTGATATATGCATTTTAATTTTAAAAAATCAAAACACATTCACTTGTAGATGAGAAATCATTTAATGTTTTGGTGTCAAAAATGTAAAAAAGAAATATAATAAAAATGTGTACGTTTAAAATAGAAAATATAATTCGTGTCGATTCGATTTTCGTTAATATTACATAAATTTTCGTTAATAAGGAACTGAAATTATCTCAGATCTGTATGATAAGACCACGATAAGGCTAAACATTGCATATAAATTATGATAATTAAACATAATTTAGCCTAATAACCCTCAAAGCGTCTACTGAACAAGTAATATTATCCAATAGCGCATATATAAATAATGCCCCACAAAAAAGCTTCAAAAAATTTAATTCCTTAGCCTAAGATTATCATTCATTTATTCACATAATTAACGAGATTTCTTTGTTAATCTGAGCACCGTTTTAACATAAAATCACACATACACAATCATACAATACGATTTTGGTCCAAAAGTGTCATGTTATTCATCCTAGAATCGTGGTCATCTAGCTCTATCTGTTCCTTTAGCAGTTCCAACTCCTTAATACCTGTTACCGTTACCTCATACTTGTGCGTTGCCAGGGACATGTAGAAGTGTACAGCGAACGCTAGGAACACTATCATCACAGGTATTAGCACCACACAGGCCGACCAAGCGGCTGTCTCGCTTAAATCATAAAACTTGACCCAGCAAAGTATAGCTATTTCTACGAGGAACAGTATTAAGCCTAGCAAAGTGGAGAATGCCCATGCGACTTCTATATACCAATGCAGGCGTTCGTGTGGAGATTCGTGGACCAGGGAGATGCTGTGAAGATTTCCAACGGCTTCAATGTTGGGTAAGATGCATGTGCTGATCATCAGCGCTAGCATATGCACGGCAACCAGCAGAGTGGTGCATACGGTGAACGCTACTAGCATTGCTGGTGGAACTTTCGTCTCTTCTGGAGGATTCAGTTGCACTTCCACCATGGCAACCTGAAAAACAAAATGATACTCATCACTCAAAAAAGGAGGGATCACTGAGTTTGATTCACCGATTCTTTGGAGGTCAGCTCTAGGGTTGTCCAATAAATAGCACCAGATATAAATGCTGATGTAAAAATTCTATTTTTAATTAAACTCGCATTTCATGCGGTTTCTAAGTAGCTAGGGCTCTATTCCCGCTATGGGGTTACGTAGAGCAACGCATTTGTATATGCGGATGTTAATGGGCGTAGGTATAAAAAAATCCCACAAATGGCATTTGCAGCTACATTCAATTCAGGCCTTGTCATAGCAGTGGCTCAAGAAGCCTGAGGTACTCAGCACATCAGGTGATTTTGGTATTCATATGATAGGAGAAAGAAGTAGTGGAAAGGGTAGAAGAGATGCTGATAAAAGGGAGAAATCTTTTGCTCAAGAGACTTACAAACTCTGGTAAGGGAAATTCTCTTTGATTATATACACGTCTAGATGGAGCATTTCAAATAAACATCGCAAAGAAAACGTCTCATTTTTCGCTCAATGTGTGAGTGACAGTTATGTACAGATTGTTTTAAAACCGTCAATGTGTGCGTGTAAAGGGATACCAACAGCATAAAAGAATACCCTTAATTTTGTTACTAAATCAGGATAATAATAAAACAGCAAACAATAAAATAGGAATATACATATGAATATATGGTCTATATAGATTTTTTTAAACAATATATGCTAATTATTATTAAATTAAAATAATTTATGATTTTTAAAATTTTTTTTTATCAATGAGAGAGAGAGTTTATTATTATTATCAATGAGAGGATTTCCGAAGGTAGTTTTAGTTTTATAGATCGCTACCTATATAAGTATTAGAATTTTTTTACTTGATAATAAGACTCCAAATATACTTTATGAATCAGTTTTAATTATTTACAGTCAGTGTTACAGAATATAAAATATACTTAAGTTTACGCGAATGTTGCACATTATAATAAAGCTATTTAAACGGCTTCACGGATCATCCTTGGATGGAATCGGTGTTATTTAGCGAGGATTTGTGCTTTATCAAATCTTATATCTGACGACCAGGCTGGCACAGTGGTGCAGGGCTCGGATAAGCGGAATATATTGCGCCAGGGGTCGCGGGTTCGTATCCCGCCTGGGTCATTGATGTTTATCTATGTATTATATGTATTTTTCAGTAATAAAAATCTTAAATAAGTATATAAAACTTCTTCAATTTATAAAATATATTTCCGTTGTCTAGTACCTGTAACATAAGTCCTTACGGTACTTAGCACGGGGGGTAGAATAACGTAGTGTGTAAACTCCACTGCTATGTATTTAAAAAACTTCCCTTTAGTTTTGGAAAATTACCCTACTTTTCTAGTGACAACACCGTACCACTAGTAAATTGTGAAATTAATATTCGTATTTTCTTAACAATACTTACGTAAATTTAAAAACTAACCGGTGAAATAAGATCTTCTATTTGTTATCAGATTTTCCTGCATGGTTATGACACAGTTGAACAGAACAAACCGGCATATTTCTTATTTTATTGAGAGCTCAGAATCGCGTTACGGTCTAGATGACACTGACTTAAGCGAAGAGCGTCTCTACTAGATCTAGTAGAGACGTTTTGCGGCGCTTTCAGGTGGTTGATGCGGTATCTAGACGTGTATATAATCAAAGGGAAATTCTATTGTCGCATTGTGGCTGAACTCGGACGACCTAGGCTTTTGAGGAACAAGTCTAGTATTTAACTATAGTGTCTTTGTCTAGACATGGCCCATTAGGGCATAAGGTTGTCAACGCGACTTTCTCTAGGCGGGTTTTTACGGGTGTCGGTAGTCACCAAAAATCTCGGACTGCTTGTTTAATTCAGGGACCGGAAAACCCCTTCTTTTGATTAAGCCAATTTTTAGGAGTAACCCTATTAAAGTCTTACCCAAATGATAGGGTAACCCTATCAATAGTGTAAGTCTATCGATGTGGAAACCCTATTGAATAAGGTTAACTACTTTTGATGCGCTTACCCAATTATAAGCGGTTAATATTTAAGCGCTTACCCAATTATAAGCGGTTAATATTTAAGCGCTTACCCTATGATAAGGTTACCCTATGTTTGTCTCTGTTCCGCGCACGCTGTTTTCTTTTAATTTTTATAAAAATGCGTAATTGAACTCAGAGTGCGAGATTGAATTTCGTAAGCGTAGAGGTTTAAGTTGCTTGCGCGTCGTAAAAACCCTATGAACGGGTAAGCTGTGCAATAGGATTTTCTAATAGGGTTAGTGCTTACACAAATAACTCTATTGATAAGGTTACCCTTAAGATAGACTAAGTCGACGATCGAGTTAACGGTTTGATAGGGTTTTTGAAAACAAGTCTATGAAA
>LUGF01011458.1:5547-38407 GCA_001625245.1 Calycopis cecrops
ATTTGATTTATTTGATGCGCAAATTTAGTGTGCAATTCAGTATTTTTGTTAGCAATTTTGAATACTTTGATAGAAAAATGTGGATTTACAGTTGTGAGATTAAATACTACCCTTATTATAATAGATTAATTAAACTCATATTTTATAAAATTTACTTATTCAACAGCCAAAATATACATTTCATTTTATACCAAAACAAATTTGACTCTTGTGTTTTTTTTTTTTTATGGTATAGGAGGGCAAACGAGCAGTTGTAGCCATTTTCATGACTACCGACGCCCATAGACATCTGCATAGACTACAGATGCGCTGCCTCTCTTTCTCCTCTCACCTCCGTGGACCACCGGCTACTTACACACCGCACGAAACGCGACAGCACAGCTGTCACTTCACGCCGGTCTCGTGTAAGCGAGAGGTACCTCCCCGGTCGTGCCGGCCCAATTCAGCTGCATGCAAGCATGCAGCGTGGCACTACATTTTACTTAAGGTTAACTCTAACTTTGGTTAGACAGAAAAGTTACAAAGGGGAAAAAATATTATGATATAAAAATATGAAAAAGGAAATACGGCATTTTGAACAAAATATATACTCGTGTTATTTCGGTAGACTTTTCCTAGCCATTAACACTCGTAGCACGTTCGATCATAGACCTGTCCATTAAAATGCGGAGGCATACTTCTTCTACACGGGTAATCTCCTTCCTTTGTGGTCGTATTCAAAAAGGCTTGCTTAATCTCCCATTGATACTATTATCATTGGATCCAATAGGCCTTTCAAAGAACCTATGGATTCGAACAAAACTAGATTTGTTACATTTATGTATTATTTACTCCTAATATCGGTATGTCTGTTATCTTTGTATTTTATCTGTCGGGGTGTTATTAATAAGATCAATGGAGCAAAATGATTGTTAAATATTCATGAGTAGGCTTATTTTGAGAGATGTTATTGTCGCATAATAGCAGAATTCAAATCCGTGGACTATTTCATGACTACTAGTTTTGTTAGAGTAGCAGTGACTACCGACGCCCATGGACATCCTCATGATTGTTACGAATATGCGTTACCCTCCTTTGCTCTTCTCCTCTAAGAGGTCATCGGCTGCTACCAAAGTGACTGCTATCGCCACGGCGCGGCGGTATAACATGAGCGAGAGGTAAATTGATGAATTCTCCTTTCGAGTACTGGGACCAGGCGTCAGGATGGGAACCTAATCCTATTGCACGGTTCCGGCGTTGTAATAAGGACATAATTTTACCGTATTCAATATTCCAGCGTCCACGTCTCATGCCTCGTTAGCTCCGGTCTCAATTTGTGAAGTGCACTCGGTTGTGGCTACTGTGATTCAGGATGTGGAATCTTAATTGCACGAAAGGAGGAGGTTATAAGTTTGAACCGGTTTCCAGATGGATGTGTGTTTGTTCTAGTGCTTGAAAAACTTCACTTTTATTTTAGTTGAAATAACTTTCACCCAAAAACACACATAAAGGAAGTTATATGTTTGAAACCTATCTTTCAGTTGAATGTATATTAGTTAGTACTCTAAGAGTTTCTCTATAAACAGTGCGAAATTTATATTATAGAGGTTGTTGTTGTAGTCTAGTTGCGTCACCCCTTGACTGATCTCCGCCTTATCATGGTAAAGGGGATTAGTAACCGAGTCTTGACCGTGGCACGGTGAAGCTGAAAAGGATCCCAGGAGAGGCCGCTCCGAGTGGGCTTGACCATGAGCGCTCTGGATGCGTGCGAGAGGGCTGCGGAGGGCTGAGTTTTCTGGTATCTATAGCCAAGAGGGGTCGCGGGGTAAGAGGCGTATAGGTGTGTCGTTGCCGTGAGTCCTGTCTCCCGCGAACGAACGGGGGCGCATCGTCGGATGCGTCGGTGGAGGGGCCGCAGAGAAAGAAGAGATGCGGTGTGTCGTTGCCGACCTCCCTGTTCTCTGCGGCTTTTATGTATATTATATATTTTGTCTTCGTCATTGTTAGAAGCCTTGTGGAGGATGGAGTGAATTAAATTGAATACGCTAAATATCAGTTTTATACTTCGAGTATTTTCGCACTGCTTTCGTGAAAAATTAAAAATTACGGCCAAATGTCGGTAGTCATCAAAATGCTCCGACTTCTTTTTACCTCTCAGTCAGCTCGTTATACTAAAATGAAAACGAAATAAGAAAAAATACTTTAATTTAATCAAACGCGATAAAATAAGTTAATGAGTAAAAAACATATCAAAAAGTTGAATGTTTCTAATATTTTTTATATATTTTTTTATAATTCTCAGATCCGCTGCCGAGATACACATTGATCACTGGTTATCCGTGAATATTCCTTCTCTGCTATAATATTATCCAATCGCCGTATTAGAAGGGATGTGCTTGGTTGGTTTTATGAAATTGGTATTATTTTATATTTTTCATTTAAAATAACTAAGAAGTTGCCTTGGTTTCGATTGCAATTCTTTTGCTAGTGCACATTTTTCAAAATTACTTCACCTAAAGTTTCTTATCTGCGCGTTAATTTAAGGTGCATTTGATTACATCGGTAAAGTAGTGCAGTGCTGCTTTGAAGCGGAGTTGGACTGGAACGACCGAAGCGGTATCTTTCACTAACCTGCACGATAACAGCTTCAATAACCGCTGTGGTGTGTATGAGCACACATCGAATTTTTATAACGTTTAATGAATGGCTTACTGCATTCCTCAGTAAATTACATGACAACTTCAGTAACATTAATTGTCACCGTAAGGCCCCCTTCTAACCATAAAAATTGTTTCATATTGTACATCTAAACGTAATTAAAAGTAAATCTTTGTTCTCCATTCGGTTAATTACGTTTACTAAACACCGCAATTAATTACGATACAATCTTTACCATTTCCCCGTTTGTAGACGATACCCGCTGAGTTCGCAAAGCTGTTAAGGTAAATGTTTACTGAAATGACGCATAAGCTTAAGAAAAGCTGAAAAAGGAAAATTGTATGATGTTTTTAATTGCAGGAGCAAACAAACCCTATAGTCACTACCAACGTTTTTAGATAACCTTACAAATATGGAACGATAGAATAGTATTTGTTTAACTGTAACAGTGTTATTCAAATGCATTTTATAGTATTTCTTTTCTCAGTTGGCATACATAAGACTCTCTTTAACACTTTTTCAATGTTTGTGTTACATAACCTTAGTTATATTATGATCTTTAAATATAGATAATTCTTTCTTTATATACGTTATGTGAAAGGAAGATTGTGGTATATTGAAATTGTCTCGTATTTTTATGAGTACTGTGGAAAAGGTCTGTGGTGGTTCCACGGAAATATGAGACTTGTCGGGCGGCGAATCTAATGTAGTCTGATTTATGGTTGTTAAAATGACAGAACAATTCCGCAGATAAAAGGGACAAATCCCGATAGTGGTTACAGGTTAGATAAATTATTGTTTTATTATTTTGGCCGGGGGATATGGTTTTCTCTACGTCCTCTTTAACGAAGCTCTATCATGATGTCACTGCTTTGAATTCTACCTACTACAAATTATATTGCACCCGGTGATTTCACCCGCGTAAATGTAGATTCCGTGGGAAATAGAAAATCATCCCATGGTATCTCATAGGAATATTTTTCGGGATAAAAACCTATGTGTCAATCCAAGTTACCCTCTATGTGTGTGCCAAATTTCATGAAAATCGGTTAAGCAGTTCTTGCGTGAAGGAGTAACAAACAAACAAACAAACATACAAACTTTCGCATTTATAATATTAGTAGGATGAATGTAAAATTGGTATATCATGATTGAACTTTGTTAAAGAGGACGTAGAGGTGGTACTACCAATTTTCGAAAAATGGCTTTAATGTCATTCCAAAGTAGCCTATCGATAAAATGGCTCAAAATTAATTGAATATTTGTGTAATGTCTTTCCTTAAAATTTATTGGAAATAGGGGCGTAACAACGTGTTTGTACAGCTCGTATGTTATAAAAATACTATGTCAAGTATGACCTACATTTTATCCCGATAATTCCAAAGATGGCTAAAGAAACCTGTGGACTAGAAATTTTGATTTTTATTGCTATTAGAATATTTGTTTGAGATGACGTGAGACAATTTCGGCTAAATATATTTCTTAGAACCAAATGGTTAACAGAGTATAAAAGTCCATAAAGCTGTGTAGGTGTATGACAAGACTGAGAATAGTCGGGCGCGAACATAGGTCTAAGAAATTGGAGGAATCCTTCGCTAAGATGATACCACGCTAAGTCGTGTTTCGTGTGATTTGTAAGTTATTAGAGGAAAGGAAGGAAGAGTTTCCCAGTTTTCTACGTGCAGCAGTAGTCGCCTATGTTTCTGACTGCTCGTCTTTGCCTTTTAAAAATAAAGAACAACTTATTTGCTAGTAGAAAATATTTCACTGTGACAAAACTAATCCTAATGGACTTGTACATGACATGACAACAATCTCTAAAGATAACCTTTTGCTCGAAATAGACATTCAATGAAATCTTTTGTATTTTGTAATAATCTTTACTGAACAATTACGTCGTAATTCCATGCTAAATGTTTTCTAGGAATATATTTCGAAAGATAATATTTTTTTCCTGCCGAACCATTAGACGTAAAAAAAATAATAATGTTTCTTTCTGATAATGTACCTATCATTCTATTAGCGAATTATTGTCATAATTGGAGACAAACAAACAAGAGTTATTTTGTGCATTTGGTCAAATTAATTATTTGTAATAGTGATACTTTTATCTTTTGGACTACAATATTATGATCTTTAAAGATTTTTTCAAAGTTCTTGTTTGTTTTAAAAGTTCAGTTTATAATATTTTTAATTGCAACTAGGATATTTTGGATGCTTATTTAGTTAATTACCTAAGTAGAGTATAATAACAAAAAATAAAATATCAAGTATGAGTATAAAAAAACTAAATAAAGTGATTCGAAACATACATTTGCGTCTTTGTTGCATTGAAATTGTTTTATTTTGTAAGTTACGACATAAAACATCAGTTAACTTCAATTTATTAAAACACAAATTTAAATCAAGGTAATCATTTATTACAGCTAAATTGAATACTAAACAATTAACATTACTTTATGGCACGTAAATCACAGCTGCATTTGTATTTTTATCCATAATAGTACTTAGTGAATAATTGACAGTCTTTTTAATAATTAAGTATTGGTACATAAATCACAGTTTCATTTTGTTATTTTTATACTTATATTAATTATTATTATAAAAATAACTCGAGGGTATTGCTAGTCACAGCATTCTCAAAAAATAAGCACTTTATGTAGCTTACAAATATTAAAAATAAAACACTTAAGAATAAAATGTAAGACAAAAACCAAAATAAGCAAAACCCTGGAACGAAACACTTATATCTTTTTTAGGGTTCCGTATCTCAAAGAGAAAAAACGGAACCCTTATAGGATCGCTTTGTTGTCCATCTGTCTGTACGTCTGTCAAGACCTTTTTCTCTAAAACGCATGAAGGGATCAAGCTGAAATTTTTGTCAAATACGGAGGTCAGTTACGTCTTGATGCCTTGAAAAAGCACACTTCTAAGTTAACGCAATAAAAAGTTATAGCCAATTATGCACAAATTTTGTATATAAACGTACTTTGTCGAAAACTAAAAACCTGTCGGGTACTTCCCGTTGACCTGGAGTTGTGAAATTTGGCAAGCAGTAAGAACTTATAGCACATTTATAGGAATAAATCTGAAAACTAGAAAATTATATGTAGATCATTGGAAAAATCATTATCAACTTATAACTGTAATTCGTTGCCTACTAAATGTGTGTGAGCAACCGCTTATATACGTTTGTCAACTTAAACGGCAGGCGTGAAGTTACAATAATTGAAAACCCTGCATTACGTTTGGATTACGGAACCCTCGGTGTGCGAGTCGGACTCGCACTTGGCCGGTTTTTTTTAATTTATTGCACTCCTTCCTTTTCCATAAGATGCCACACTTCAAGAAATTCTTACTTGGTTATAAACTATACCACACAAATGCATTTTCCTTTTTTATTTATGGAAGGCTTTGCTGTTGTGCCTTGGTTGTGCTAGCCTCATTCGAATACAATGCAACTATAGCTCAATGTTATCTCATCTCAAACTATATTAAATTAAAAAACCTACCTGTATTAAGTGAACTGTATGGCGTAAAGCTAGGACCGTTATAAGACAAAACTTACTGATTGCACCCGACATTGTGACTTGAATATTAAGTGGAAAATGGCTGCAAAATACGCTGCTATTTCTTTTTCAATGTTTAATTTCTGTAAGATTATTTTTGCTAAGTTCCTATTAAATCTTATAAATATGTACACAGATTATGTTGAATGTTACTCTATCACCAGATAATTCAATTTCTCAAACTATAGGAAATACGACAACATAGTTGACACTTCACGCCTGTTGAGTACGTGAGCGAGAGTGCCTCTTCAGCCATGCGAGTGTTTTACTGTCATCAATAAAATAATATAAACTTATTTTATCTACTACTTTTGACACTGCCTGTTGATTCAAAACTAACCTGTAAAAACAAACCCACAAATTAGATGATAGCTACTCAATAAGAAATCATCAGAAATCATCTAGTGGTCATGAATGCAAAATCATCAGAAATCATCTAGTGGTCATGAATGCAAAATACAATCCAAGTGAGAGTCAATTTTGCAGTCCGAGGCTGACAAACTTGTCAGCAGCTAATCAGTTGTGCTTATAATGTCCGTTGGGTATGTTTTACTCTGAAAGTTGGAAAAATTAATCTTTCTTGCTCTCATTTCACTAAAGGTTTCATTTCCGTATTCTTGTTTACAAAAATTCCGATTCCACGTCTATAGTAACTAAAGTTTTATTAACATTTTTCATTATATTTTTCATTCACTAGTTTTAAAATATGTGACGTAAAGGAATGAATTCTTTATAAACGTGACCTCAATTTTAGAACCCTAAAAACACATCAAAATTATAATATACTTCAAATTTTTGCACGACGAACAAATATGTATGGTAAGCATAATATCACTTACTACCATTAGGTAAATCAGCTCGTAAAATCGAAAGGAAAAATATCTATCACTTCTACGTAACGAAATCATTGAACTATGATATTATATTGAACACGCTGACCCTACGGACGTTCGCTTCGTATATTAGACATGGCGGCCGCAGGTAAAAAGTATAAAGATGTCATTTAGTGACATCTGAATACAACAAGATGCTTACCTCTGAAATTAACTCTTTAATCAAGTCATTACATACTCTATGTCCATGGTTCACCTCATCATTTCATTACGAGGCAGTCGTTGTCTAGTTGCTCCTGCAATCCTATGGCCGTGTTTTTCAAAACTAACATTTGATCTCATGTGCTTGTTCCGCTATATATAACATTGCTGTGATTACAAGCACACGTCTATAATAATAATGCATACATAATATACGAGAAAATTCACGATTTGTAGACCCAGTTACAAGTAGATAATGAAGTAGTAATTTAGACAGCAATTATACCACAATATATCATATTCACCACGCACATTAGGTGGAGATTTAAATGAGCGCACTCGATTAATCGAACTTAGAAATACATTTGCAAAATATTTGAGAGGAGTTACAAATGTGTACAGAAATCAACTGCGGTCGGGATTCATGTGATATTTATGTTCATAATAATATTCAGTTTTCATTGTACATGAAGCAGAATGCTGTAAAATCAAGCAGCGGTAAATTGGTGGCTCAAAATGTAGCGTTTTGTATAAGTATATACAAGGCTTTCGTTCTATAGTATAATGGGATATCGTAACAAATGTCTTATATTTTTGTAAATTTTTTTAATGGTATAGTCGGGCAAACGAGCAATCGGAGCCATTTTCATGACTCGGTAGTGATAGACATCCGCATAGAGGCTATACAGATGCGCGCGAGTCCTACCGCGACTGAACGCAGAGAGTTGCTAAAGCGTTTGTGTTGTGTTGTAACTGCATATTTCACGTAATTCCGTAGTGGGACGAAAATTTTTTTTAAAGTAATATCTCATGAACACCTTGAGCTAAATATTCATAAATTTAATTTTCACCATGACTGTGTATGTTAAAATATTAAAATTTAATTCGGAATCAGCGGCATCCATTCAAGATATGATGAAAGTACGCGATTTAGAAATTTGACTCTCTGATACAAAGTCTAGATTCGTGTGCACAAACGGAGGAACTAACTGCATAATTAATGCTTCAGCTCTCACACATTACTTAATGTTCTATATTTATTTCACCTTACCTTATTTAAGTAATATTTTGTCAAGCTTTACAATTATTAACAAGTTGTTCAGAATTTATAATTTTTTTATAGGATAAGGGTCAAACGAGCAGTTGGTAGATGACTACCGCCGCCCATAGACATCTTCAAAACTCGAGGCTTTGCAGGCGCGTTGCCGGCCTTTTAACTAAGAGTAAGCTCTTTTCTTGAAGAACCCCAGGTCGTATAGGTTTGGAAATACCGACTGTGGCAACTCGTTCCAAAGTGATGTTGTGCGTGGTAAGAAATTGCGCCTGAAACGCATAGTTGAAGGCTTTGGGACATCTAGGTGGTGGCGGTGGAGAATATAAGTAAGAGTTCCAACTATTATGACATCGCAGCTGAATTGTGATAGCAGGACCGGGGTAATATATACCTCTCACACGATACCGCCGCAAAGTGTGTTTTTGCATGGTCTTTGAATTGAACTGAGTACTGCACGGAGATTGTCCCGTCATAACGATACAAAAGATTGTTTGTACTGTAAAAAACTAAAAACCAAAATAAATATTTCACAACATTAACCTCGTTATTACAGCGTTAACCTCGCGTACTAGTAAGCGCGTATACCCTGCGTGCGTTGCTACGTCTGGCGCCATCTGTCGAAAATTAGTCGTACTCACTCACCTTCCTGGGATCGTGGACAAACACTTTGCCAAAGATCATCACATGATCAAACGTATATTTTACGATTCTATAAAGAACATACAGATAAACATTAATTTTTATATAGTAAGTTTAAAATAAGTAGCACAGCGATGGTATCAAAATATCAAGTTGAAAAAAATTTGTAGAACCGTTTGTAACAGTGAATTACATAGTTTATCCCAACATAATGAGAAAAAACCCGACTGCTTTGCTTTGAAACTAACCTAATGTCACTCCATACATTAAAATCCCTCAAGTTGAGGTTTCTGCAGATTTAGAAAAAAAAAACAAAATATACATACGATCGCGGTTCAAAAACATTTTCCATGCGTGTCTCGCACTCAGGTAACGTAGATAATGCTGAATGATTCCCCAATACCAAAAGAAACCACCGGATAACTTTAAAGTTTTTGGTTAAATATTTTGCAAATCTTCAAATATTACACAAGAGGTGTTGTTTTAGAAGTTTGCGCAGGCAATATAAAAGTTTGCCGGTTTCGTAAAAGGCTGATATTCGCCAATTTGAAAGTACGAAAAGCAATATGTCCCGAGCATTACAATGTGGAAGTTTAATGTTTCAAAAGATCAAACAATACGGGTCTGTGAGTTTTGTATCTCCGTAAATCATTGCGGTGGATATTACATTCTTGCAAACAGAAATATATATTGTCGAATGGTTTCACGTTATTGCACAATTTTTAAGCACTGGACACTAGGGCAGGAGTACTGCATAACTACTATGCAGTTACTATTTATGGGCGTCGGTAGTCTGCAAAATACTCCATTTGAAGAATATTTTTAGTCTCTTGACCCTCTTTTCTATGGCTGCAGTGTAATGATACACTTTTTCTGGTGATGTGCCACCGGCATTAATTTAAAAACAAGGATAACGTAATTGTTTATGTTCTCGAGCTAGGGAGCTGGGTGTTTTTAGCTTCATAGTACAATTAAAATATCACTTTGGTTTCTGATTAAAATTGAACATTAGACCTAATTACTTCTTCCCTTGTTGTTCTCATGATAGACTGACAGACATGAAGCCTTTAGAATAATAAAGCTTTTAATTTACTTTATAACACTATATTTTAATTTTATTATAATAATTCTAAATATTTTATTTGCTCAAATGAACGTAATTCATACTTTAATTTGCTCGATTAAACTACACTGGATTCGGTTGTGTTCGGTGGTCAATGTTTTTGGTGTTGTCGATGAGTTTTCGCTAACCCATTGAGATGGGATGTTGTAGGAAGAACAACACCTCTGTATAATGTTTTGCTGATCTTTACGGGGGTCCTTAATCACCAAAAGACTCCGACAGCTCGTTCGCTCGCTATGCAAAAACATAATATTATTTATCATATTTTTTTTCTTTTCTTATTATTGTTATTATTATTATTAATTTTGAGATCATGTTTTATATGAAGTGATCAAAATTCAGAGCTCAGTTTATACATGATTTAACAAATTAAGCCCCCAGAGTATCGTTATGTTTACCAAATAGGTGTAAACTTTTAAATGCTTTTGTTATAACTCCTGTATGAGGCTGTGAATTGTAGTACACAATTACAACTTTCCGAGTCTCAGTTTTTGTTAAGTCTATTCCTTTTTTGGCATATATCATTATCACAGCATCACTGATTCAACTTTAGATAGTCAATGGGCGTCGGTAGTCATGAAAATGTCTCTGACGGCTCGTTTGCCCCGCTATATAACAAAAAATAACTTGTAAAAAGAATCTTACTGAAATTTTCCCTAGTATTTAAACATCAAAAAAGAAATAAAAATTTTGCACTTAATATTCAAGTCACAATGCCGGGTGCAATCAGTAAGTTTTGTATTTTAACGGTCCCAGCTATACGTTTCAATTAATGCAAGTAGGGTTTGTAATTTAATATAGTTTCGTAAGAGATTGTGCTATCGTTGCATTGTGTACAAATCAGGCTCGTAAAAGAAATTTTCGTTTACTACCGTCAATGTTCAACTTTACTCCCGCACATAGAACATATTATGACACAGATGGGACAAAAATAACCCTTACACAAGGATACAGGAGTTCGATAGCCCTGTCTCTTTAGATTTTATTCTCAAATATCGATCGATATATGCTTAACCAAGAATTGTAACGTAATGCTCGATAGCCAACCCTAACCCTAAATGTGCACAAAGTTGTACACAAAAAAAATTAAATCCTACTGTATTACCAAACAAACAAACAAAACAAATCTTCTGCTCATATTAGCTAGTCTAACTTTAAAATCAATTGCGCTAAGGAATATTAAAAAAGTCCAGTATGCATCTAGTAGTAGTAGTAAGACCACTCCTATATTATTGTTGCTTTATGCAAGGACATTCGCGCAATAAATCAAATTTTGCGCGTATTGCACAGAAGAGCACTTATTCTTTGAGAGACAGTAAGGTTGCGAGTTGAGATAAGACGAGCACTTCTGTGGAATTAAATTATGAAAAGAATTATATAACGCGAAGACAATAACATTAAATCGATAATCATTTTAGAAGAAATTAATTCAGAAAATATTGTTATATGAAGAAGTGTTCCAGAAAATAAATATTTTATTGTACTACACACTTACACACAAATACTTGATGAATTCTGTTCAAATTAATCTCGTAATGATAATCCTAAAATATATATTTAAGCAAATAACTAAAATAAAGCTCTGTTAAACCGTATTTTCATCCGAATGTGGCCCAGCAAAAAAGATGGTACGGTAACACTTTTAATAGCCTACTAGTAAATACGGATCTATGTATCGATTTAGATCAAAGCACAAAAACTAGTTCACTTATTTTATCAAGTAAGGTACAATTTCTTATAGAAATCGATTGATACTGTATTCATTGATAGAATGTGAATTAGGTTTTCAGAGTATCCATTATTCTCAACTGTCTCAGTATTTTTTAAATTTTTGCATTACGGCTAACGTTGTATTCTGGTATTGCTCCCATTGGCTGGCTTACGTTTATAAGTATCGATACTTTAAAAAACTCAGTTTTGGTCATTTTCACTCATACGATGTAAAACATAGGAGTTACGGATACCCTCAGCAAAGCGCGAGATTTACGATACTCTAAGTAGTAGGTCTTACAAAAATATGCATCTACAAAGACGTCTACGTACTATCCGTGTTAGACGAATGGATGCTCGTCGATCCGATCAAAAGAATATTTTACGATGCACACATCAATACACCATGGAATGGCACCAGCATTGTGCATTCGTCTTCTATAAAATTGAAAATGAAATATTCATTTCTTTATAATATATCTAGGAATTTTTATCAATTGCTTTACGTTTTCTCAATATTTATATGCATATTTTTACATTATTTTATAAACTGATCGTATATAAAATAATGTAAAAATAGGAGAAAATGCGCGTGTCCTAGGCACGCTCACTGTCTCCTATTTAAAAAGCTTTTTTATCCATATCCGTCCGTATCCGTCCGTCCTTTAAGAGTAAGAATATTATATTTCAAATATAATAAAAAAACAAGTCTTTATAACAATACAAACTACAAAATAACACTATTGTGTCGGTATGTTAGTGGATTTATACCAGGATCGAAAAATGGGATGAATTTGTTTCAAAGTTATCTCCGTTAAATAAAAAACATTAATGTTAACCCTTTTTCTATTCCGAACAATCGGATTTACAGTCTTTTTCCCGAGATAGCTTACAAGCTCTTCTTCGATTCGGTTTTTATCTTCTCAATGGTATCAAGACGGCATCCCCTTATTGGCATTTTGTGTTTGCTGAATAGCCACAATTTCTATGGAGCTAAATCACGTAAACACGGTGGCTGCGTAGCGATATTACCCGTGTTTTTGGCATAAAAGTCGCTAAAAGCCAATGTAGTTCTTCCAAAAAAAAATATGGATTTTGGCACCAGTCGAGAATGGATACATTATGCTTGGATCCATGTGTATGAGTCCTTTAAAACTGTTTTTAGCTAAGTAAGATTGGGGCTTGGGCTGAGTAAAACAATATGACAACCATATCAGCTTGGCATATATTTCAATCAGGTCAATGACGATTTTCAAGCACCAAATCTTTGATTTTTTGGACATAGCCTTCGTTAGGCGTTAATCATCGTCCAGAGCATGGTTCGCCCTTAACGCTTACTTGATTCGCTTGAAACTCGTATAAATTATAAATGCGTGTATGAGACAAGAATGTGCTTTAAAACATTATGGGCTGAGAGAAATCATATGCCTGACATATCAATTGATGATTTTTAAGCACCAAATCACTCCTAACATTGAAACATACAATTTATACAGGGTTATTTTTTTTGTCACCGGCCAAATTTTAAAATAAGGAAGTAAAAATAATTCCTAGGGTGTGTTTTAAATTGTATTGTCTAATTGTAATATTTTGTTAAATAAAAATCCTTTTGAAATGGTCCTTAAAAATACAGCGGTCGTGGTTCATACGCGAAATGTATCGACTTGAAGGTCAGTGACGCCAGACGGGCGACACTCGCAAATATGAGTCTTTGGAAATATAAAAAGTATATTTCCATACACATCTCAATCAGCTTATTTGGACAATGCAATGGGAAGCTAAATAATTATAGTTTCTATTTTATTCGCAAAATATAATATTTCACCCCATATACGGGTATATAAGCAATAGAGGCGGGTGACGGTATTAATAAATAATATTACGCTTAAGAACTTCTTGAAAACCCGAAAGAATATGTTAAAAGAATTACATATTTATGGTTAGATGAATGATATAAGGCGTTCACTTTTATCTTCCCAAATCGTCTTTATTTACGTCCTAGAAATGTATCTCATAATCATAATGGTTTTGTAGATCATGCATTTCTTTGTAATCTTTCTATCTTTACCTCGCCTACCCACTGATCTGCTTTTTAAATTCAAACATTAATAAAGACTAGTAAACAAGTTCTTATTCACGGGAAACACATTTCGATACGACGCTATTGATAAATAATATAGGAAATACGAACGAAACCAAATAAATTTACCCCAAAATGTGGGAAGTTGTTTGCAACACAGTTTCATTGTTTGTAATTCCCCTAATTTAGCTAGACTCAAGCTAGCGTGTACGTTGAATTCAATGAAATGTGAAATTTATGACCGGACGAGCTAGACCACGATGTATATTTTATTGTATGGTCATAATTTCAGATCCGAAGTTATGTGTTGTATTACCATTACATGGTTTACTGTTATTTTGGTTCCTTTTATAACTATTTATTTTTAATGTTTTTTTTGTTTCAATTTTATATTTATCTAGTATGAAACATATTTGAACATAATTTAAGGTAGAATACAAAAATTATTCCTCGTTGCAAGTTAAAGTATCCAACTAATGTTATAAAAGCAAAAGTATTTATGTTTGTTTGTTACTTCTTCATGCTAAAACTACATATCAGATTTTCTTGAAATTTGATATAGGTTAGAATTGAACCTGTATTAACATAACTATAGGATAGTTTTTATCTCGAAAAAAAAATGGGATACCGTGGCATGATTTTAGGTCTTTTGCATTCGGCTATGATCAAATGTGGTACATTTAAAAACGAATGCATAAATAGATATTTGGAGCACAAAAAGTGTATCTTAGGACACTCCTTAACCCCATAAAATGTTCGTGTGGGATGACATTTATTTCTCTTCTGATCCCGATAATGGTCCCGTGTGATGATTTCATACTTTCTTTCTTTCAGGCAAAGTTGTTGCTAGTTGTTTTTGTTGCTATGATACAAAGTCTAGCTCACACTAAGCTCTGAAATATCCTAATATCCTATTTCCTACTTTCTACTTACATGTTACTAATATTATAGATAAATGAGACAGTTTGTTTATTTGTTTGTTTGTTACTCCTTCACGCAAAAACTGCTGTACCGAATTTCTTGAAATTTGGCACACACATTGAAAAAAACTTTAATTAACAGTAATGATAGATTATATTTAGGATAGATTTTTATCCCGAAAAATGTTCCTATAGGATGCCATGGGATGATTTCCTGTTTTCCACGGGGTTGAAATTTGCGCAAGTGAAACCGCGGGGTGCAGCTAGTACCTGACATAAATAAAAAATTAGTCATCATTACAATATTTGGTTTAATTTAAAGACATGACGGTGCTTGGCTGATTATAGTTATAATTAATTACAAGTTGTGAGTTCCTTTGTTACTTAATTAGGATACCCACTGTTGTAAAGATTTAGTTAACAATAGACTAGAGGGACGACTGTGTCGCACCCTCTGACGCAACGCTGTGCACGTGTGCAGGTAGCCAGGAGGAGAGGAGTGTGGAGGCTACGAGAGGGCGCTTGAGAGCGCAGAGTGGGCAGAACGATTTGAGACGTAGTGGCGCACACATGTGCTCAGCTGAGTGTCTAGGTCTATTTTAAATTATTATTATAGTACTTTTTCACATAAATGTTAAATTGCAAGATGTCGAATTATTATATCATTGTGAAGTTATAACGTGTGTTAATTATTATTAATCTCCTGTACCCGCAACCGATACGCCCACTGATTACCTTACCTGATAGAGACGGCCAAATGCCTACAGACAATTAAACTACTTAAAGGCATTATAAATAAAGATGTGAACTAAAAATTTAGCACAGGGATTTTGATGTCATTAGAATACCTACCTACCCAAATAATATGAAATTCTAACAAGGGTAAATACAGGTCAAAATACTGAGCTGCTATTTTGAGTTTGGATAATAGTGGTTTGTTATCGAATTATCGTTATTAGAAAGAAAGTATTTAAATTTTCCAGTTTTTGTCACATTACATAACCTGTGTCTCAATAGTAACAACCTTTCTACTGTCTCGATGATAGTGGGGTTATTCCGACCCTTGTTCGGGAATAGTTAGCCAGAATTACACTGTTTATAAGTTGTGAAGTTTTTCTGAGCTAAAATGTGTCCCGAAACCTACATTAGGTTATAGTATAGGAGGGCAAACGAGCAGTCGGAGCCATTTTCGTGACTACCGACGCCCATAGACATCCTCATTGAGGCTATGCAAATTCGCTGCCTTCCATTTTCCTCCCACGTCCATAGGCCACTCTATCAGGCGAACCCTAAATTCTGAGTCAGCATATAAATTGCTTGTATCTAAATATAAAGAAATGTATTTTTATATCGGGTACAACGTTACCAAGCCGTGTGACGAAGGTAATATGGTAATATCTTATTAGCTATCTCGTGTTCGGAGCGACATGTGAACTCAGCTGGAACAGTTAGTATTCTAATGAGGCGATAAATTGTGTTAATAGGAGCGAAATATTTCAAGCATCCGCACTGTGGCCAGGGGCTATAGCCGCGATTAACAGACTACCCGAAATTCAGCCAAATTTCGGTCATACGTACATGATAATTTATTATGTACGCAAGAATAAGATGGGTTCACAGGATTGACAGACGGCGGGGTTAATACCGTCTTAGCCTTACTGAACGGGAATTACTCCTTTTAAGCTATATACAATGCTCGTGGTCTAGTGGTAAACATGTTGTAATGTCCTGGGTTCGATTCCTGGGTCTGACCAAAAAGTGTTGTTGTGATTTTTAATTTCTAAAAACAGTCCTTCATGAAGTCACCTCGTGCCTCGGAGGACACGTTAAGCCCATAGTCGAAACTCGGCTAAGACTATATTATTACTACTACTTCTTCAACTAAATACGTTAGTAGCTAATGTTTCAACAGTGTTATGTGGTGTAGTAGTAGATATGTTCAACCACTGATCATGAGGCAACGGAGACAAGAGTGTTATTTTTTGTGGTCGGGAAGTTATCAGTGCTCACTGCTCATCACCGTGCCTCATAGAGTACGTTAGTCCGTCGTTTCTACATCTACGTTTCTCGTCGGTCGTGTTGTACTTCCTCTTGAAAAAGGGAAATGAGTTTCGGATTCAATTTCGGATTTTATCGAACACGTTGGTAATTATCACTCATTTACTTAAATATGGATAGTTTATAATGGTAATATTTGTTCATTAATTACAAAATTCTAAATACTGTAATCTTAATATTTAATAATGAAATTATGGAGATTTGTTGTCTTCGTTCACCCCATTCTCTCATTGGGCGGACTCACGAACCGCATCATACTAGAGCCCTCATACAATGACCATGTCTTATAACATGAGTGAACATATAAAAGTACGTTACATAAAGTTACCACAATTACAAGCCCATAAACATTAACCGAAAATCAACCGCCAAACCAAATAAGCTAAATATAAACTCACTCGTGTAAATAGATTTTTATGAACCGTTAAAGGTTTAGTGTAAGTACATTTTAAAATGTGCACCGCAGTGACGCCGTCGAGGGAACCACAGAGTTGAAATAAACTGGACACATTTGCGACTTTAAAGTTTTAAATCAACAACATCGAGGTTTTTTATAGTTTGTAGGCAAATTAGCAGTCAGCGTATTTCATGACTACACAAAATATGTTATCAATGCTAACTATCAATAAAATTCCAAACCATCAATAAAGTATGACATTGTTTTTTTTATTTTCGTTAGGGTAGTCATCAAAAGATACTCGCATCCGAGTGAGCGTAAGGCTGCAAGGTTTCGTGGGGATTTTACCCGCTAACATTCATGCCGTGGCAGTTGTCGATACTGAGAAGGAGCTGCGGGAACTCGTTATGAGTCATTATCGCTGCTTTAACAATGAAAAAAAAATGATTTCTTGTTAAAGTAAATTTTACATATTGTAATAATAATATCTGTGGACTTTTTACCCCTTGCTAAGTACCGTAAGGACTTGTGTTACGGGTACTAAATAACTGAAATATATTTAATATGTATTATAATTTTAAGAAATTTTATATATAAAAAAAATATATTTATATTAATTTATATTATAGAAATACATATTAGGTATACAAAGAAAAACATCCACGACCGAGGCGGGATTCGAACCAGCGACCTCTGGTGCAACATGCTCCGCTTATCCGATCCCTGCGTCTGTCGGTCGTCGTAATGAAACTATGATAATAATAGATATAGCGCGGTTTATTTCAAATATTGTACGTATGTTATAGTCCCGATGTTTAAGAAACTTTATAGCAACCATAGTCATAGGACTGAGATGACAGATGAAATTAAAAATCATTCTTTTACGTTAATTATGTCGTCCTTTCAATAACTTTTCATTATTAAAAATCCGCCTAGATATAATTTGGTTGCTTTAACTTATATTAAGTTAATGATAAGAAACATGGTAGAGGTATTCGAAGGAATTCAATGTGGTCAAAATACTTAATTCTGCCCAAAGAAAAAACGGTTTGATTACTGTGAGCAAAATGTATTTTGTATTATTAATACATAAAAAATAATCCAATTTAAATGTGTCCATTTGAGAAAAGTTTTTGTAAAGTACTGACAATAAAAACCTTTTATTGGAGCGAGAATAGTGCTTAAAATGTAATAAAATCTAAAACTATAAAAACAAGACTAGTACCGATTTTACAGCTGAGCCCAGTTTGTAATGAAATTTTTGCCTAAAATGGCATAAATTTAATTTTTATTCGCTTTAGTTAGTTTATACTTTAAGCAGTGTTGTGTGCGTGTGTGTCACTGAACTCCTCCTAAACCAATTTTGACGAAATTTTTGGTGTGTGTTGAAGGGGATTTGTGAATGGTTTAGATTCACAAATCAGCCCGGCAGATGGCGCTGAAGTCTTATGACAGAATTTAAGCCGGTGAAACCAAGGGGCATGGCTAGTATTTAATAAAACCCACTTATTTAATAAACAGACTAATACATTTTGTATCAATATTGAATCTTGTGTTTGTTTAGGGATAAAAGTTGAACTGGGGAAAAAATATTTTATATTAAAATATGAAAATGAAAATAGGCCGATATTTTAAACACTCGTATTATTTCGATAGGTTTCTCCTAGATATTAAAACTCGTAGCAAGTTCGATCATAGACCTGTCCATTAAAATGTGAGAGCATGCTTCCTTTACACGGATTATCCACTTCATTTGTGGTCGTATTCAAAAAGGCTTAATTTCTCATCTATAATAATACCATTGAGTCCAATATACCTTTCCAAGTAACTATGGATTCAAATGTAATTACTAATTATAAAAAAATATTGGTAACATTGACATATAACAATATGTCTATATACTGACTCCTAATATGGGTACTGTTTGTTGGCTTTGTATTTTATCTATTAATTTGATCAATGGAGATGCCTTTTTGAGAGATATTATTGTCGCATCAACCAAATCCCTGGACATACGTAAAACAGCTGACACTTCATTCTCGTATCGAGTAAGCGAGAGGTACCTCCCTAGTCGTGTCAGCCTAATTCGAATACAATCATGCATGCAGCATGGCACTACCTTATATTAAACTCATATTATGAACAGCGAATCATCCGTTGGTTTTCTCGACTAACATACAGTATACGAGTACACACGCACATACACGCACACGCATTCAAACGGTCTGTCTAAGCAGCCAAACGAGAACTCGAAGCCATCAATTGTCTACCTACGCGATGCCTTTAGCTATTAACATAGAAGATATCCAGACATCTCTTAAAAATGTATGATGTTGGCGAAGAAAAACTTGCAGCATCAAGGGTCCTTTCGTTCACCGGGCATCGTTGCTTCGCTGAGTATCTGTTTCGGAGGGGCCTAAGGCAGCCCGACGCAATCTACCACTTTTGTGGCAGAAGGAGGACACGGCTGACCAAACTCTAGAAAGGTGCCCTGCATGTCTCAGTACAGTCGGGTCCGCTCCAATAGCCGGAGCGACTCCTTTCCGTTCCTTTAAAGGGAACCTACCAGTCGCTGGGTTATCCTGTTGCTGACGAACGGGGGTGCGTAGGAGGGGCTACTTAGCGCGCCTCCAGTAGCACCTGTGTGCTCGTGTCGGGCCGGGAGGGGAACCCGGTCTATCTAAAGGCACGACGTCGTCGGGACGGCCAAAAGGATGCCGGGCAGTCCCCGTTGAGGAAGAGACTGGCCTGTTCGCCGAGGCCAGCCTGTTGCTGGAGGGTCCTGTAGCCTGCAGATAAGAAAAAAAAATCCTGTTGCTGATACATCCAGGATACCCCTCACCACTGAATCCAAGGGCTTTCGCAGGTTTATTAGTCGGTAGGGCCACGCTTCTTGTACCGAGTCCGATACACCCGTCCGGCTCACCCAGAGCTGGTAGGAAGGTGTATAAATGCACTTTACCTGCTTGATATCACGGCTTTTGTAATAAATAGACATTACAACTGTAAAAAGATACTTTATGTCCATATGCTATTAAATTCTTCTGAAAGTAATCTACGTCTCATTTAGAATAAAACAAAGCTGAAGCGGGTAAAGCAAATTTATATTTCTGTTTAGTTTGTTCGGTAAATAATGTTGCAATGCGAAGGATGTTTACTTCTAAAGCATGAACTATTTAAGAATATCTCCAGCTTGTTTGCGCGATTTTATCTCTGAAATATAAATACGACATGAATGTGTATATTCATGATATCAAAACGACTAGATAATTTGATAATCATTTTTATTTTGACTTTGCTGAAAATCCGATTCTAGATGCGTTATCATCCTTTGTTCCTATATACTAATGGGTTGCTCGCAAACCACACAAAACACGACAGCTGTCACTAGAGAAGTAGAATGTGAGCGGGAGGCAGCTCCCCGGTCGGGCCGACCCGATTCTGCCTTAATCAGCTTGGCACTACCTCTTTTACAAAATTCTCGTTACAAGGAATATTTTTTAAAAGTTCTACGTAAAGCATCTAAAAAAAAAAATAAGTTTTCATTTTACTGTGCAATGTGTTGCCTCGAACCTAATGTTAAACGTTATTTAAAAATTCTGCAAATAAGATAGAGTCAACTTATCTTTTTGAACGGTTTTGTATTCAGTATTCCAGGCTAAATATAATGATGAGAAAAATGAAAACATCATGTCTTTATAGATACGTATGTGCCGGTAACAGTAGCTGTGTCGCAAGTTCAATATTTTTTTACATCACAAAAATGCCCAACGCGCCTAATGAATAAATCAACAGCTAGAATTCTAAACACAATGTAATAAGAAAGAACTAATTAAAGATAGAAAATTGTGAGAAAATGGTAGAAGCCTCGAGTTTTAATGTAACAATGGATGGATGTGTCTGTATCGTTATCAGCTCAAGTGTAAAACGGCTGGACGGAAGATTGATGAAGTGTCTGAAACAAAACTTGAGCCGCAACAAAATGCTATTGTGTTTACTAACAAACATTTTGAGTAACACTTCAATATAAATATATATTTCCGTATATCTTCCGTATCTGCCGTATCTCAAAGAGAAAAAAATGGAACCCTAATAGAATCACTTTGTTGTCTGTCTGTTTGCACGTTGGTCAAGACCTTTTTCTTAGAAACTAGTTAAACGGATTGAGCTGAAATTTATGTCAAATATATGCCTTAAAAAAATCAAAACTCTAAGGTAACAGCATAAAAAGTTATACCCATTAATGCATACATTTTGTGTAAAAACGTATTTTTTCTGAAACCTTTTTTAATGTAATGTACCCTACATTACATTAACCCAGGATTGTGAACTTGCATGGGGCAGCAACTGAAGAGGATATGTTGTTCAGTGGTACCGAAGCCATTACATACATCACGTTGCAATATTACTTTTTGGATGCAATCTAGCTTAATATGTGGTCTTATAAATAAGTCCTTATTGAAAACTTTATTTAAGTCATGGAGAAGCATGCGTGTGTAATAAAGCTACGCTGTGTTTTAAAATACTTAAAATTCTGTCTTAAACATAGACTTTTTACCGCTTTCAATTCACGTCACATGATATACAATATACCTATAGTATCAGTCACTTAAAACCAAACCATTCCCTGAAAAGATTCCGTAAAAATGCCACAAGCATGCACAGTTCCTCTTACCACAAGTAATGTACATTTGCTTTGGAACATTTTTGAAGGTTACTCCAAACACGATGACGATCGCTATTATTTTGGATCTCTCCACCGTAAAGCTGATCCCCAACGTGTGCCGCGTTACATATTCATTTTTGTCAGCGATAGAGATGTGCGCGCTCCGTACTGTTCAAATAACGATTAGGTGCAATTTTCATAAACAAATAAAGCCGTACGTCGTTCGCAAACATTGTGCCTTTGGCTTTTTGAAAGTCCCGGAGTGTTTGATACTTCATTGGCCGATAAAATGCTTAGGGGCTTATATTTGTACGCAATGGATATGTTTGTGTGGATCTTTTAGTGGCTGTACTTGGAGTTTTTGTATATGACGGTGTTTGGCTGATTATAGTTATAATTAATTACAAGTTGTGAATTCCTTTGTTACTTAATTAGGATACTGTTGTAAAGATTTAGTTAACAATAGACTAGAGGGACGACTGTATCGCATCCTTTGATGCAACGCTGTGCACGTGTGCAGGTAGCCAGGAGGAGAGGAGTGTGGAGGCTACGAGAGGGCGCTTGAGAGCGCAGAGTGGGCAGAACGATTTGAGACGTAGTGGCGCACACACGTGGTCAACGGAGTGTCTAGGTCTATTTTAAATTATTATTATAGTTCTTTTTTACATAGATGTTAAATTGCAAGATGTCGAATTAAAATATCATTGTAAAGTTATAACGTGTGTCAATTAATAATAATCTACTCTACGCGCAACCGATACGCCCACTGATTACCTCATCTGATAAAGACTGCCAAATGCCTACATAATATATTACGCTGTCGTGTATTGTATTTGTTATAATTTGGTTTGTTTTTGAAAAAGAATTTGACTATTTAAAGATAATTGAGATAATTAGAATAAAATTATAGAATAATAAATTTATAGCTGAATAGGTTTTCAGCTTAATAAACAATCTACATTAATATTCTAAAGAGGAAAGATTAATTTTTGTTGCTCCAATACTATTGAACCGATTTTAACCATTCTTTCACTAATTGTTTGTAAATTTCACTAATTTGTTTTTTTTATGGTATGATTGGGCAAACGAGCAGTCGGACCTATTTTTTTATGACTACCGACGCCCATAGACATCCGCATAGAGGCTATACATACCTATTGACTGCCTCGTGGTCTAGTGGTAAGCGTGTTCAACCACAGACGTGAGGTCCCGGATTCGAATCCTGGGTCGGACCGAAAATTGTTATTAGGATTTTTCAATTTCTAATAACAGTCCGGAGTGGGGAAGTTGGCGGTGTTACACCCCCGTGCCTCGGAGAGCACGTTAAGCCGTCGGTCCTGCGCCTGATTTCTCACCGGTCGTGTCGGATTGCCGTCCAATCGGAATAGGAGAATGAGGGAATAGAGAGTGCACTTGTGTCTGCGCGTACACTTGTGCACTATAATATGTCCTGCGCAAATGGCACGTCTAAACAGACGGCCGCCGTAGCCGAAATCGGCTAGGACGACATTATTATTATACAGATGCGTTGCTCTGCTTTCTCCTCACACCTTCACGGGCCACCGGCTAATTACACACCGCACGAAAACGATTGAAACAGTATTTATGGCCAATAAGTATTTAGACTATCTGTCCCTCGCAGTTTCACCCGCGATTATTTTTTAAGATTTCCATATAAACTTCAACAACCTAGTTCACCCCCTTGATTTGCTTTTTTAGCGAATGCTTACATAATATGATCTCACACAATATCAGCATGCCCAATATAAACCCGATGAGTCCAGTGGTTTCGGCTGTGCGTTTCGCGCATAGATCACTGTATCACCTATTATGTCGTCGTATCTATATATATATATATATAGAAACGACTCATGAGTTCGCAAAGCCAAAGGTACATAAATGATATAATATATCAGAGTCATAATATGATACGATACGACTCATGAAATCACGATGTCAAAGAAGCTATAATCCTCACAAATCCCTGTACAATAAACTTTCAAACGACATAATGGCTCCTATTACCATTTTTTTACTAAGCGCCTCTTCTTGATTTTATTTTTAGTAAATGGGAACTAAATATCATATAATAAGGGGGATTAAGACGCTTGAAGGCGTATTTTATCTCCATAGAGTTGAGCCTTATGTGCAAGGCATATTAGGCTCATCTTCATTCCACAAGTGTTTGCGCAGACACAAGTAGATACATTCTCTATTCCCACATTCTACTATTCCGAGGGGACGGCAATTCGACATGACTGGAGAGGAAATTGGCGAAGGACCGATGGCTTAACATGCTCTGCAAAGCTCGGGGTCGGTGTGTATGTCTGCCGAAACTTTTTGAATCTGGACAGTTATAAGAAATTTTAAAAAATCCAAATAAAACTTTTTGGTCCGATCCGGGATTCAAACCCGGGATCTACCCATGACTGTAGTTTAACATGCTTACCACTAGACCACGAGGGAGTCGAATTAGCTTATTGGACAATTTGGTATTCGGTTACCTCATATTGGTGAAGCTGTGATTATCCTTTTTATAATGTATCGAAACATTAATATTTGTAAATACTTTGTAAGAAGTAGGTACTGCCGTGCTGTATGCATCCTTTGTACCAGCATCACCAGAGTGACCTCGCGATCACCTCATGGGCAATTATGTTTCCGTGTGACGTGTGGTTGAGAGTTTCTATTGGAAGGAAGATGGAAGGAGGACAACACTACTGCATAGCAATTCATGGAGTCGATGGGAATAGGATGATGACTGTCGAAAGAGGTACCTACCTAATGCTACATTGCATGCTTGCATGCAGCCGAATTGGGCCGGCACGACCGGGGAACTCTCGCTTACACGAGATCCGTAAAGTGACAGCTGTGCTGTTGCGTTTCGTGTGGTGTGTAAGTAGCCGGTGGCTCATGGAGGTGCGAGGAGAAAGGAGGGCAGCGCATCTATATAGCCTCTATACGGATGTCTATGGGCGTCGATGGTCATGAAAATGGCTCCGACTGCTCGTTTTCCCCCGTATACTAAGGTATAATATAAAGAATATATAATATAAGAATATAAAGAATATAAAGAAATCTAGTCATAATATTTGAGTAGTTTACAATTATGGTACAACAGCATTGGAGAATGTCACCATGTCTATTCATTTTTTACGTGGCTAATGAACATACACACGCGTTACAGCAATAATTTTGTCATTTTTCAAAAATGTTTTTATTACCAAATATATTTTAATGAAATTCTGTTTAATAAAACATTACATCACCTCTTTATCCACTTGAAATCTTTAAACGTTTTTTTATTATGCCACCTTTTTTTTACTGAAAATAATGGCTGTCATAACTCACAAAAATGTTTAAAAACACTATTAGGAGTTATAACATGTCATTAAGCATGTAAATTTATAAAATAAAATAAAAAAAAACTACGCTTGTATTACAGTTTTATGTCAGAGATTTAGTCTTCATATTTTTTAACATGCATTAAGGATTTCTATTAGTCATTAATGTAATACTAATACTTAGTGTTATTTGGGTTCTATTCAGTATATAAAACAACAACCACAGATCTTCTACCAGTTCTCTAATTGGGTCAGCAGAGAGAATAGAGTGCCATGTATCATCTGAGGACCAGGCCGGCTCAGCGACAGGGCTCGGATAAAGTGGAGCATGTTGCGCTAGCGGTCGCGGGTACGAATCCCGCCTTGGTTAGATGCTTATCTATGTATTTATGTAATAAAAACTTTAAAATACATTTTTTTTGTTAAATTTATAACATATATTAAATGTATTTCCGTTATCTAGTACCTACCCGTAACACAAGTCCTTACGGCACTTAGCACGAGGCTAGGCTAACGTAGTGTGATAATATATCCACAAATAATTATATTATTATTATTATCACGATCCCCACATAATCTTATTGCTTTCTCCATATTCGTGACTCTCTTCATACAAAAACTCCGGACGACCCTGGGACAGTGCCCTATCACTTTGATCATTTCATCTGCTTTTTCCTCTCCCACACACAACAATATTTTTAAATATTTCTAGTCATATCATACAATAAAAAATGCAAATAAATAAAACGGCTTTTATTTGCAACACTGAACGTTATTTTATTGTTAAATTTCAAATAATTGTCATCGAAACTAGCCTCAATCAATTGTACAAATATTTGACCATTGTTAGTTCCACGCGTCATGACGTATTTTACCAAACAAAACTTGAATGAATAGTTCGATTATATGTAATAACTAGCTAGTGCTTTATTTCGCCCTATTATAAAATAAACTTGGTGAAATCGTTTCTTCTTTGATAACAAAATATATCCTTATTCAAACTTATAGCTTGCTAGATAGAATATATTTGATAGTAAAATCCAATGAAACAGTACTTCGGCCTCACAACTATAAGACATTTATTAAATAGTAGTGTTAGTTTTACCAGAAAAAGTTACGTTCTTTCTTATATTACTCTGAGCCAGATAATATATATTGTAAGCACTTTTAAGTCTTTTACTCACATTAACAACATAAAACCCGTCCACTTAAAATGTTCTTAATTTTAAATACAAGTAATCACTTGCGTTATTACGACGAATCAATCTGTCAAGCCGAACGTCTGTGGCAGGAATATTTAATTCTTCACATTATCATATGCAGCCATACTCTTAAAAAAATTACCCTCCACCGGACACAATAGGATAAAAAGCACATAGTGTATCCAAGGGAAATGGGTAAAATATGATCTAATTAAGTCGATATAACATTTGCACGGCAACAGTCCAAAATAAATCAAGGCCAACTTGTCACAAACGTCGTATAACTTGTAAGTTATGCGACAATCGCGTGCGTCTGAAACAGGAGATTTATGGGGAGGGCTTTGGAAATTGGAGGGGCTTTGACCGATACATAACGACGTCTCAGTCATTAGGCAATCGGATGGACTGAGTGACAACTGGAGTGGGAGTCAAGAATAACATTCAGGGGCTATTGTTAACAATATAATTACTGTGAGCCCGTGTGCGTTTGTTGTTGTACTGGGTTTATGGGATGGGTTTATTGGTGGTGTTGTGTAAAGATTGTCTGGCGTAAAAATGGAAAGTTGTATTACAATTAAACTAATTAATGTAAAATATAACTGAACTATAGTTAAAAAAATATCCATGTCTTGCCCTATGAATAATTCTAAACTTCAATATTAATTATTTTAGAGTTCTCAATAGTATCTAGGACGGGTGCCGCCAGCGATGTCAATTAGAATCGGATTTCATTGTCTTTTCGAACTGCTAGTAGCGAGAAATGAAAGACAAGTACCTACTAATATATTATACATATATAATACTACATAAGTAGTATAAAGATAACTATGTGTGTAATTCCGACACATGCCTAGAGTTCACTTCCTAAAACCGAACATAATTCTGAAGTGGTAAATTAAAGATGTAAGCTCGTCTAAATCGTGTAAAAGCGCTAATTTGGTGTCACATTCAATAAATTGTAGAATTAAAAAGACAGTTAAGGACCGCTATTTTAATCAATTTCACTTCTAATAGTTTTTCATTAAGAATTTTTCAAATCGTGCCTTAATGAGTAAACTACAATAAACTGGCCATGCATAGGTATTTTTCAAAGCGTAATATAAATAATGTTCAAATCATTTCCCAAACAGTACATTATCTTTCAATGAAGCACTGCAAATTGTATCGGTAATTTATTCAATAATCAACATTTGATACCATGTGTCACAGCGGAAATTAACCGAAACTGACATCCGTTAGTAATTTGTTTTAACTTGTTTTCATTTAACATTTTCCAATAAATTCTCATGTTTATTCAACTGGGTGATAGTCGGAATCTGCTTATTATTTAAATGCTAAATGTTTTGTGCTATGAGACGGGATATTGCTTTTTTTTGGAGCACATGAGATGTGAATTATAATAGTCCATACATATGTATTTGGTTCTGTATTATTAACGGGCTATCCGACAGCTCGTCTACGAACAGAAACCGGTTAAGTGCGGGTAGGACTCGCAAGTCAAGGGCTTTGTATTAACAAAAGGTACACGCATGACAGCTTATGAAAGTTGATAAATCTCTCATCGTGTATAAATCAAAATATAAAATAATATACAAGTTTATAATGTTTTTTTGTTATAACCTTTATTGTAATATCTCTTGCCAAATTTCACGATTGTGGGCCCCCGGAGGTCCCTTTAGGTTCTCTTGAGACACATATAGCATGATGGACTACAATGTCATTACTAGACATCGGATTATATTATGCACTAACAAAACACCAAAATATTCATGCAAATATGCACTAAAAAGGTCGAAATATGCACTAAAAGGGCGAAATATGTACGAAGTACGCACAATCAAAAGAAAACTTACTATAAGAACTTATATTTATTTTCAGATTAACATGTTATATGTAGGTATTAATATTAGCTGCAAATTGGTATTTAAATGTAGATATTATTATTTTTTTTAATATTCTACAAAATAATCAGGAATTGTGATCTGATGGAATTATTTATGAACCGTGCGATAGTTGAATGATTTGTTTTTACTCGGACCATAAAAGTAACCAAATAGGACACCCCCCTTTGATTGCTTACGGAGAGATAATAATTTTCCAACAATTAGATTTGTTATGTATCGTTCACAGGAATCTGTCGTCTTTATCAGCTAATATCCATATTATATAGTTCAAGAGATTAGTGCGTATTTCACTACTTACTTATTCATAGATTAACAAGTAGTTTTTTCTTCATTAGTTAAGTGCAATAGGTATTTCTTAAGGAAATTTAGCATATTCTACAGACAGATTACAGAGTTTGTGCGAGGCGGACGTATGCACGACTGATACGACACGCTTTTATACGTGTGAAATACTTAAGAGGGTTATCGGTAAAAAGTGCAGAAATTGAGTATTTTGAAGGCAAATTACTCGTAAATGGAAATAATCTATTAAAGATCAACTTTGGTTCCGCATAGCACAAATATTTTTATAGGATCTGTAAAGTTAATAAATTGAAAATTATTATTATTTACGAAGAAAAAGGTATATTTGGAACTCATGTTTTCGAAAAGAGTGATTTTCGAAATGAAATTACGAATATAAGCAGCGGATACCTAAAAAATACCTACTTTTAGGAAATATACTGCTATAGGTTTTTTATACAATAGAAAAGTAAATTGATTTCATTAAACTCGGCAAAAAAAATATTTTTGTAACTTAAATTTTGCCAAAATAAAACATCATTTTTCTCATGATAATAAATGTAGAACAACTTCAGAAATTTACTCATTTATTAACACGATATTCGATTAATAAAATCACCAAAAAAAAATAAACATTATTATGTTAGATTTTAATTCATTAAATTTCAAAGTTACTATTGAATTACGCCATGTAAGTCATTTATAAGTTCACAAATATGCTATGCAGAACCAAAGTTGATCTTCAATAGATTATTTCCATTTACGAATAACTTGCCTTTAAAAAACTCAATTTCGGCACTTTTTACCGATAACCCTCTTAAATGAGACGTATAAATACCAAAAAAGACTGAAATATGCTATCTCTAAAGCACCAAAATATGCAATAACGCTTATAAAGTAGCCTTATAATATGTAAATGCTTATGCAGATATGCAAATTCATATAATCATTATATAAAGGTTCCGTTTTACTTATGAAGCACTAGCTACGCCCCGGGGCTTTACCCGCGTAAATTTCGATCCCATGGAAAATAGAAAAAGTAAAATAGATGTTAGAAGTTCGGTTTGGGCCAAAAAAATTCTATAAGATTTATACAAATTCCTAATAGCAATAGATCTAAACATTTATGAAAACAGTAAAATTCATGTCAAGTCATCAATGTACAGAACATTGATTGTAGGTATTTACAAAAACTAATTGGGGGCCATGGTACAATAGTATTAAACACCTTTCAATGTTTTTTAATTTTTTGTCTGTCTGTTTGCCTGTTTGTCCAGGTTGATCTCTGAAAGCACTAGATAGATTTGAAACTATGCCTAGTCCACATCTAGAATAATTTTTACCGCGGTAAAATCGCTCATTCCTACGGGAAATCGGAATTTCGCACACTGCAAGCAAACAATAACAAATCACTTTGATTATATGTTTAATAGAACTACGCTATGCGAACGAAGTCGCGAGCACCAGCTAGTCATTAATACGACAACACATTATAAATTTTACACATTATATATTAAAGATTTTTATTATTGAAATACATACAATATATAGATAAACATCCGTGGCCTAGGCGGGATTCAAACCGCCGACCCCTGGCGCACCATGCTCCGCTTATCCGAGCCCTGTACCACTGCGCCAGCCTGGTCGTCATCTTATATGAGATTCAAGAATCTTGGGGTGAGTAATGAAATGACAATAGGTTTTGTTTAGTTTTTTTAGTTATCTTAAATACAGATTGTTGGTAAAAATAAAATAAAATAAATGGTTGTTCAAACACTCCGAATAAGGCATATACGAGTAAGTATGCATTAAGTTAGGTTAAGGTTCTAGAGACCCCTCCGAAGATGCTAACGCCTTGCTGTGGTAAGGCGACTTGCGTGCCTGTGTGAGCCCCAATTCTGGGCCGTACAGGGCTACCTATACCGGACAAGCTTTGGGGGGAAGCCAGTCTAAAGACAGCTCTGCTGATGGGTCCTCTACGCGTCTGAATCGGCAGATGTTGGAGTGGATGGTCCGATGGATGGACGACTGGCGGGTCCGATTCGGACAAATTTGTGGCGTGCTCATTTGTAGTACTGTGGCAAGGGGTTAGAATGAAAACCTAACTTCATTGCACGGTTCTGAAGTTGTAGCAGGGACTGTTCAGAGGCAGCGGGACAGTCACCAGTGAGGAGAAGTCCCTTTTCATAGAGCCAGCCCGTCGCAGGAGGGATCCTGTTGCCTGCGCATCAGAGACACTTTAATTAGTAAGAGGCAGTGCCCCACTAAATGCTTGCATGCAGCTGAATTGGGCCAGAACGACCTTTAGCTTACACGAGATCGGCGTAAAGTGACAGCTGTCGCATTTCGTGCGGTGTGTAGTAAGTAGCCTCTATGTGGATATGATCTATAGGCGTTGGTAGTCATGAAAATGGCGCCGACTACTCATTTGCCCCCCTACACCAATAAAAAAGAAAAAAAAAATATAGCGTCAGAAGGCGCCTGCAGGGGTTTGATCAGTATTGCACTCCCAAGTGTCGAGTGCGACATAGGTCTAGAGGCCACAATGCATCCAAGGAATCTTACGTTAATATTTTCCCCAGCGTCAACAAAAAAAAAATAAGGTTAAGGTTATAAAGTAGAGAAGCAACAGGTATCGTCTGGTTCGCGATGGATGAATGTTGCAGGATCGGTCGTCTCGGCTTTCATTAAAGAAGATTATTTCTAGCCGTGGATCAGTACAGACTGACAATGATGATGATGATAAAACGTTTCTAGCAAGAAATTTGAAACACTTCGTATAGTCAGCTGCCCGCGATGCCGGCTGACTACTGTCATTCTCCCCGTACGAGGTTGCCGCTAGCTGTCGCCGTCAGTGAAATGCATGTTTCTATTTTTTCGCTATTTAACCTCTTTAAAAAAAGTATTTTAGTATACTTCTCGTAAACTTGTTTTTAATAGTTTTCGATTAACAGTAAATATGTTATCTTAGAAAATAAAGAATAGTTAATTTGTGAAATCATTTACGTATTACATACAGTTTGATGTTACTACCTAAAGGGAATCTATTTTAAGTGTCATCAATTATTTCCATTTCAATCTTTGCTGATAATCATGATAGTGACTAGTCTCCGTTGAGGTTATTTAGAGAAAACTTGATACAGTTATATTATATTATATTGTACTAGCTTCCGCCCGCGGCTTCGCCCGCGTGGATTTCGGACTTCAAAAATTATACAAAATTTTAACTTATTATGTTATTCTGATATGAAAGCTATATTACTGTAAAGTTTCATGAAAATCCGTTCAGTAGTTTTGGTGTGAAAGAGTAACAAACATTCTTACAAACTCGCATTTATAATATTAGTAGGATTAAGAACTTAGGCATATAGCATTTAGGTAGATATATTTACTTCATTACACAAAGGTACATAAATCATTCGCGTATTTCAATCACTACGTTTCATATAATCAACCTTGAAAGTAACAGAGTTGATATTCATAAGCTCAATTCAGGAATATTTTATCACTTGCTATGACAAATGTCAGCTCAGGGCGGAATTAGAATGCAAATGGCTCAAATGAAAGAACTTGCACCAGTCAAATTGATTCCGAAACTCGTCTAAATGTAGTTCAAAATATCTACTCTGAAAACAAATCTGTCAAGGCACAATGCCGATGAATAATGATGGCCGCATATCAATCCGATGTGGCGAAACTTCCAATTTGCATCGGACGTTTATTCCGTTTTTATGTTCCTCCATAATACACACTGGGACTTATAGGAATTAATTGAAATTTTACGTAAATACTTTTTTATGATTGACTTTATCGGTAAATATTTAGTATTCGTATTATTCTGGTTACAAATTATTAGTGAATCTGTTCCCTAAGAACCTAGCTACCAACTCTAGCGTAGTTGGTAGTCATACCAATAGCCCTTATACCTAATTCATATGCATGTGCGTCTTCCCCCTTCTTTATTTTTCCTCCAATGAGCCATTGGAAAGACACAAAAGTGCAAAACTGTTCAGAAAAACAGCCGCTTTGCAGAGGATAAAGGAGGACGGATGTCTGTGAGAGTCTTCAGTCATGGCAACTCAAGTTGCCTACAATACGTCATGTTACTAAGTATAACCATTTAAAGATATTTTAAAAGATAACAACCATAGTAGGGCTCTTGAAGGTCTATTAAACAGCCACAACCTTAGAATATCTATAAAACAACCTACAAGACTTATCAGTAATACTTGTATAGATAA
>LUGF01011463.1:10113-32618 GCA_001625245.1 Calycopis cecrops
CCTAGTATCTGACATGGCTGACATCTGTCAAATTCCATACTGTTTGTATAATTTGACAGATGTCAGTTTAATACTAGGTTAATACATGGATAAAGTTATTCTGTGTTTATTAATAAGAAGGATTAAGTGTCAACCCTGCACTAGTGTCATACGTGTCTATACAGTCGCGGTCTCCTGGAAACCGCCATTAAAGCGAGTGGGTGCGTCCGTCATAAAAGTCATCAGAACATATCACGTACGTGACGTAGCACCGAACGACGCTCGAACGTTCCAAACGCTCCGGACTTATTTATGAATCGTTCGGAATTTGATTAAGTAAATTAGCCGAGCCCAATTATCCCGATATTTTATTTGGCGATCTTTGGTTTCTTTTGAAATTCTGAGTTTGGAAATTATTGTCCATTGTGTTTTCTTCATTTGAGATGAGAAACACTTAGTCTAGTTTTAGTTACAAAATTTCAATAATTTAACGCCTAAAGTAACATCATTTTTCAATTATCAGGCAACAAGCGCTCCCTTGCGTCTTGTTGTGTCTTTAATCCTTAAAAATATTGTAATCCTACAGAAAGTCCTGGGCAGATATAATAGATTTTTAAACGTATTTGCCTTCATAGGAACATATTGACACATTTAATAGCGTATAAGGTAGCTTATTACGTCCTAGCCAAGAATATATTTGTAATTAGAAAATCATTAGTGAAACTAATGGAGGCGACATTATGGTGGTGAGACATGCACCTGTCAACTTGCAGGTGTCTCAGCAGCTTCTGGTAGCTCTGTCTATCTGGTTCACTTTTTATTTTATTAAACATAGACTTACTGGCATAAAATAATCATATATATCGTTAGAGATACTTTAATAAATAATATCGGTTATTTATTGTTATTATTCGATTTTTATTGCTATTTTATAGTCTAATTGATATACTTAAATTAAAAGCTGCTTTAAATTTCTTTTTTAATCGCCACATATGTTGTATGTGTTATTCAAATATATATCTACAGTCAAAACTGTATTTATTGTATTTTTACCAAAGCTTTAATACAATTATATTGTATGATTGTATTAGCACATTTATTTTATATATTTTGAGACAATTTTGTAACAAAAAAGTGAAATTATATTTTTCATAAGTTTCAATTAGCTACCACACCACAACAATTTAATTTATTTAATCACAATAATTCACCTCGCAGATGCTAATTTTCTGTCACACAAAACCAATTTTGAATTATCAGTTTCGAAATAACATTACTTTTCTTAATGCTTAGAAGAAACTTAAAATAGTAGTTTTTAAATTAAAATAAATTTTGTATTAATATTATACCTAATTAAAAGTCAGTAGTTCGAAATTCGGCCGTATGAAAAATGATAAAGATATTATCATACATATGAAGGAGCCAAATTTATGGCGCTACTCTGTATCATGGTCCAACTTTTAAAGCCCTGTTCACACCGATGTTAAACAAAACCATTATATGATTTTATTGGTTTGACAATATTTTTTTTTAACAAAATCTTTATTTTAATAAGAACTATATTAATTTTACTAACTTTTCTTAATCCGTATCAAGCTACTTATATTTAACAAACAAAATTATAGCATTTTATATGAAAATTATATCGAATGATCGAGAACATAGCAAAATTGTAGATAGCAACTTCTTTAACTAAATCATTTTTTTTTTCATGAACTCTGAGAACCATTAGAATAAAACCAGCTTCGTTCTGATCGCTATTACTTTTTATTTTTTAAATTAAACCCAGGGCCAAAATTAAAAATAAATTAAGTGGTGATTTTAGCTGTAAGAAATCCCACTATTACTGAGTGATAATATACGTTTTGACGGGCCTCTAATTTAAATCTTTCCACCGATTTTGATTACTAAACTGACATATTAGCCGCCATTTTAACGACTTTTCACCTACAGATGTTCATAAATATAATTTATGAAATACATATTTTACACAAAATGTGACCGCGTCTTCGGAACTATTAACTAAATCGTTTATTAGTTAATTTTACGAACTTATAATTTGGTACTAGTTAATTTTGATTTATGTCCTTTCTACTTTTAACTTTTTACCTAAATGACAGTTATTTTTTCCGTTATTATATCTAACAGATTTTATGGTATGAAATAGTATCGAGGATATCTAGTTATTATATGTTTAAAAGTTAGTAAAAATACTTCACTTTACTTAAGTTTTTTTTTTATGATATAGGGGGCAAGGAGCAGTCGGAGCCATTTTCATGACTATCAATGCCCGTAGACATCTGCATAGAGGCTACATAGATACGCTGCCGTCTTTTCTCCTCCCACCTCTGTGGGTCACCGGCTGCTTCCACACCGCACGAAACGCGTACAGCACAGCAGCTGTGACTTTACGCCGATCTCGTGTAAGCAGAGGTATCACCCCGGTCGTGCCGGCAAGCATGCAGTGTAGCACTATCTCTTACTAAAATGAAAAAAGGAATAAAAATTAATTAACTGCACCTGAATTATAATAATAAATATGTTTATATATATATTTAGGACTTTGATAATAATAATCCGTATAAAAAAAATAATAAAAACGGAAAAAATCAATATAACATAGATATAAAAATTTTAAACATTTCAAAATATTTCAATTCTCTTTGCAATAAAAACAAATAAAATATTTTGTGTATTAAACATGCCAAAATATACACCATATTTTGGCATGTTTAATATACAAAACATTAATATTGACCTATAACATTCGGTGAGTGGCAAGTGTGGATAATTACCAAGTCAAGTGCCATGTTACATGATACGGACTATAAAAACTGGCTTGGCAATAAATTATAAAAATTATACAAATGCCAGATTCACCCACGTGCAATTTAAAATGTCTTCGAACGTATAGATGAATAGACTTACACATAATTATAAAGATATATATCTATATAATTATGTATATATTATGCCGTGAATTAATTTTAAGAAAGATATTGTATTTTATTTGCTGTGGTAAGATAAGAGAGGAAGATTATAATTTTATTGCTCAAATTTATGTGTTACATCAAATAGGTAGTGGGTAAAGTTACAGCCCCCTATTTGGTAGTGATTGATGGATTTCACTTTAGCGTCCATCTTTTTTTTGTCAAAATAAGTTTTGCGAAATTAATTGATTTTAATTATTTATATGCAAGTGGCGTACGGTGAGAATGAAGAGCTCTAGTTTCTCACTACTTAATTAAATTCTATTTTTTCACCTTTTTTTAGAATTTATAGTAATGTATTGAACAGATGTAAGGCGCGCAGAATTAAATAAATATGAGGAATAGAATAGGTAGAGCAATCGAGCGTAATGCTTTACGGCGTTTACGACGTTTACGTCATGGTGCTTTCGTACCATTCACGTCAGAACCATGTTCGTTCTTAAAAAGTAAACTCTACGAAATTGAAACTGAACTTTTTTGTACACAAAATAATACTACCGAGTTCTTGCTCTACATTCATTTTGGACTGCCATCAGTTACTAGGGGTACATGGCCCTCTAAGAGTGCGCTCCGTATAACAAAATACCTACGTTTAATGGCTTGTTGTATTGTCAACCGTGAGCCACCCGCGCGTGCGCAGATAGGATCGCCGCCAACATCGCCGCATCGCGACATCACGCCCAGATGTCTATCTCTCTACTGCTACTGACCGACCAGACTTCTCCCAAGCTAAACTAAACCCTGTCCCTTAGTCACTAGGTTCACAATCCTCTGATACGGGTGACCTATTATATCCCACATAGGAGGTTGGAACAGAATCAGGTGGACATGGGCGCAGAGTGAAGCACGATTCTCAAATAAAGCGTCAGATGGGTGTCGCAGCCCACTCGGGGTTATGAGAACGGGCGCTTATCTCAGCATCCGACGGAATATAAAATAGGAGCGTGATCATAATGCAACATTACTGAATGTAAGAGAAGTACAAAGACTTGTGTTTTGTTTTTAAAATGATGTGTAATGTCTGATTGTCTGTCACAATGTAATTTACATGATCTCAGATCTTTTCTATGACGTGTAATGATGGGCATTACACGTCATTGAAAAGATCTGAGATCATGTAAATTGGTTTATATCTTGTGGGTGCGGAAATGTAAAAAATGCATAAGATGTGGTGTGAGTGTCGTCACTGATCACACTACAGTCTTGTAAGATCTAACTATTATGTTAAGACTATTGGATCGTCTTCACAGGTATAGTCGTATCTAGGTTATTCGTTGCAAGTATCTACACAAAAAGTGTTTTATCGTTCCATTTACTCATTTATCTAGTTGAAGAACTACTCAGATTTACAAAAATCTATACTAATAATAAAAAGCTGAAGAGTTTGTTTGTTTGAACGCGCTATTCTCTGGAACTACTGGTCCAATTTGAAAAATTCTTTCAGTGTTAGATAGTCCATTTAGCGAGGAAGGCTTTAACCGACTGCTTTAAAAAACGAATTCACGTAAACGAAGTTGAAGAATATCTAAAAACGTATATCTGGTAATTTTGGTCTTTCAATCCTAATGTTTCGATTCTTCCTTGTTTGCAGCACTTATAAACTTTATTAAAACGTAAATATAATAAATATATGATACTGGTTAACGTAGTATGATCCAATGATCAATGTGAGACAAAATATTTGATAACATGCTACGTACGAAGAGGAGACGGCTAGTGAAACAAAATTAAACGTGACCGAGACACAATTCCAAGAGTTAATTCCGACTGATTAGCGATGCTTGACATCAAAACACATTTCCTCGAAACACCAGTTCAATGTCAGTGGTACGAAGTGCGTAACGTGTCGCGACCCGCCCACTAATTGCAGTGAAGTCGGCGCGTTTGATGGCTCGTCATCGAGCTGATGAGGATCGGCTACCGAAGTGCGAAGCCGTTTGACCGATGAAGGACGCGTGTCGATCACCTTCAAAGGACAATGGCAAACGTCCGTACATTGGATTATCCCATTGCAAATTGTAGCGTCTATAAATGAAAAAAATATTGTTTGATTCTGCATTTCTTTCAACGACTCTCAACCCTAACTATATTATAGATATAGTACCTAATAATATACCTACTAGATAAGATTATGTGATTGTTCTTTGCTTTTATGATGTAACTAGCGACACTGTTTCACTAACATATCTTGGAAACTTGTCGAACACTTAAAGAATACTTCAAATAGGATAAGTAGTTTCCTGAGATTAGCACGCTTAAACAAACAAATCATCATCAGCAACAGCAGCACAGCATCAGCTAAGAGTCTTCACAGAGGCTCAAAGTGTTCTTAAACTATAAAAATAAAAAAAAACTTCAAGGTAAAATCCAAAGTATGGCAATCAATTACTTTTTACATTTTGAATACAAATTATTTTGACGAATCTATTGCTTTGGCTTGAATTGCAACTAAAAAGAGTTTACATTTCATGTTTATGCTATTAAAATTTTAGTACCGACGTAATAGTTTGAAATCCTTTACTACAATGAGCGCTAATTTCAGTTTTATAAAACCAAATACCAGCAGAGGAACTGATTGTGTAGTAAATTTCTTGTAGGCTGCTATTTTAACGAATAAAGATGAAGTTGTGTATACTTATGTGTAAAATTATTAAATAATAAAAAGAACAATTAATTGTTAATCTTAGAAGTTGTGTTATTTTTTTTTTTGCCTGGCATCATGTGAAAGAAGGGTACCAACTACCAACCCGTGCCCTATGGCCCGTTCTGCTTCAATAGAACATAGCACAACTTTACGAAAAAAGAAGAGTTACTCCCTTTAGAACTCTCCGTTGCCTTCCGTACTCGTTACGCTTATACTGGACTTTTAAACCGATTAAAACGCGACTACATAGACCAGACGAGAAATTCGACCGTGCTCATCCAACTCATCGAATCGATATCCTCCAAAATATATGAGTGGATCGCAATTATCAATATAATTCGATCAACAGTACAACAACCCCGTCCGTTACTGCAAATGATCTTGTACTGCATTCTGGTATGCGAGACATCCATGTTCAAACAGTATTTCCTTAAACACACGGACCGTGGATGTGTGTACCACACGCAACTAATTAATATCAATTAACACACGCTGGCTTAATTGTGAATCGGGCGCTCGCGTGAGGCGGCCTCTTTGTCGGCGTTACAGTGCCTTCGCGGGCTTAATTCGCGACTGTATCTCCTCCGTTCCTCGAAAAACTTCCTAAAATACAGGCGCCATTGAGCACCGTGGTAGGGGATATGCGACTCTACGTAGAGGGGATAGAGAGAGTATCGCATGTGGCGTGGGATGCGGTATCACGGTAGGACGAGCGGAGTTCCTGTGGGGTAGCGTTCTAAATACACAAGCAAGTACCCGCGGATCGCAAATCGATTATTCATGTGGATTGAATCGGTTTTGCGATTTGACTCAACCATAGAGTAAAGTTGGTAGAAGAACGCTAGATAATAGGAATCGTCTAGAATTAGTTATCAAATTCAATTTAGATATAGATATGTGATAGACAAGGGTCCAAACGATTGCTGGTAACCCCTACTTCGCATAAGAGAATAGAAAAATATTTTGTAAATAAAATAATCTCCAAAATAGGTTAATATTTATGGTTTTCACGTAACTCTTATCATTTTGAAATTATCTAATGTCGCCCTGAACCATTTTAATTTGACGAAATATGCGCGTATCAGTTCGCGGATCAGGAACTTTTATTACATTCCCAGTACAAAAACCAAGTATGGTGGTAACACCTTCCTTCCCCGTGCAACTTCTCTGTACAATAAACATTTTCAAGGAATTGACCAGTTTTGCTGCTCACTCAATACTTACAAAAAGAGGGTTAGAGAATTGGCATGCGACATATGTTTATTGTAGGATATGTGTTTGTAGTATGACGTATTTTTTTTCCCTAAGAATGCAATTTTTTTTATTTCTCTTATACTTTTTTTTCTTTTTGTTAGTATTATGTTCTTAATGTATTTTTAGTATGTTTTTAATGATTGTGATATTTTTTTTTCTTTCTTTCTTGTTACTTGTATTTTATTCATTTTTAGCGGAGCTGTATTTGTGTAAACTAATTGTGGAGACAGTTTTGGTTTGTGTATTATGTTAGTTAATTTATCTGTATATGTTTAGATTATAACTGTTTGTGTTCCTTAAAAATAAATAAATAAATAAATAAATGTCATCGCAATAAATAAATTTCCTAATATTCCATTAAAGATGAGCACATTTTATTATTATTGCCTACACAAATTTTAGATTTTATCATAAAAACAAATTGTTATAGGTAGCTCCAAATAAAAACCTGACCTCTGCCATAGGTTGAATAAAATAGAATATTTTTTGATTATTTATACACGGGATGATCTAACTAAGGTGGGTCAAGATTATTGCTATAAATTTACGCCTACTTATAAAAATTTGCGAATTCTTTGTAATTATCATATCGATTATACGAGCGCTCGTTCGATTCATTAACGAATACGAAATCGATTACACGCTTATATAACAACATCGAATGTTTTTATTGCCTGAGATTATGAATAATTTGAATAACCAGTTCATGCAAGTGTCAATTTGGGTTCCCGTTTTTTGTGTTACTCAATAAATACTCATTTTTAAATGTCATATATCCATATATTATATGTGAGTCGATGAACTTTGATCTAGTATTTAGCACTGTGGGTATAAGTATCTACACCCACCTGAAAAGTAGCTGGGTCATTTTTGTTGTCAGTGTTAGGTGTGTCGAAATGTTTATCAGTGTATTTACTAAATACCTAAATAAAATATATTCTATTCTAAAAAAATTAAATATTTCTAAAATAGATATAAAAGTTAGGAATTCGTAAATACTCAAGTTAATGAATAAAGTCAATTGCTTTGAATTAATTTATTATAACATAGTAAACAAACTTGTTTTTTTTTTAAATAATATAACCATTTTGTTATTGTTATAATTTTCACAATAAAAAAAAATTAATACAGATTAGGAGAAAAAAAATTGCGTACATGCGCACAAAACAACTGCGGCAAATGTTGATATATTTAATAGTTAATTGAAGAATTTATCTTCTAATTGCTATAAAATATTATGTTTTCTCTTGACGTTATATTTTAGATTATGTTTCCAAAAGTTAATTGACCATAAGGCTTTTGTGATAAAACACGAGCCGTATGTTGTACTAATTGTAAAGCCAAGCGCGAGTCGGACTCGCAGACAGAGGGTTCCGTACAGACTGCGTTAAGAGACATAATAGAAGAGGGTTAGTGGTGACATAGAGATGGCAGATGTAACCTAACTTACCTATACGATATTGTCCACGGATCTTGATGACCTCGGTGATATTTTTCTGAGATATAATTTACCCATATTTAGTACTTCCTGGCATAGCGACAAGCGAAAACATCATCTGTGAAAATCTAATAAGATATAGCCAGCGCAGGTTTAGGTCTCGCGAAGCCTGGGGCTTCTAGACCTTAAAGCTAAGAAGGGACCCTTTTATGGGTCCAAGAATGATCTTAAGGCTCCTAAGTATTACGGGACCTGGGACTTCAGCCCCCTAAGTCCCCACCGAGATCCGTCGTTGGATGCCATGGTGAAAGACAGACAGATGGACAGCTTAGGAGAAAAAAAAGAGCCATAGTAATATAGATTTCTTTTAAATAGGGCTGTGGCCCACCACTCGTTCCCACCGCTGCTACTCCTGTGTCACCAGAATCGACAGCTTCAACCACACTTGACCCTTTGATATGATCGCCGGGAGCCCGAGGGAAAAGCTAAATCTGTCTTGGGACCCGCAACGAATTTAGTCAGAAGAAAGTAGGAGTAGGAAGTAATAGTAATATAGATACGGAGCCCTAAAAATTCAAGCTGGACTTGACATTGGCACAGAGTAATACGTCACGGTCTATGATCACGACTAATTGCAATTGCACCAGGCGCCAGCGGCGACTCGCTATCGAAGACACGAGAATAAATAAAGGTTTAGTATAAAAAGACAATTAACACCTACGGAGGCACCTCTTATCGCGACTTTCATTAAAAGAAAGCAATTAAGGCGACGCACATAAGAGATGGGTATAGAAGCTCTTTCTAATAAATTTCGATACTTTTCAACAATAAAGATAACTCGCTAGTAATAATCACATGTTACATAAATTGACATTAAAATACCAGTAAACAGAAGACAAAATTTAAAACAAAGTTGGTGATATTTTCGATTTTTTATAATACTAAATCATTTTTCAAAATTTATTCTAGCACCAAAAAATATTCTTGTTTTTTTCGGATGGTACGTCACAAAAACAGCCCAAAGGTACTGTGAGCAAACGAAAATTTCCACTTTTCCATCACCAAGAATTATATGAACACAGTTTTGCAATTTTCGATTTTTATTAAATACTAAGTTATTTTCCGAAATTCCCACTACTAAAAAAGTTATACGCGCCCAGTTTTCCCATTTTCTTAGGATTCACAAAAACCATCCAAACGTACAAACGAAAAAAATCCCACGAAAAAAAGCACGCCTCAATCGTTACAATCTAAGATTAAGATCGCCGTGTTTTCTGGCGATCATCAATTCTTTACTTATATCGCGGCTTTGACAGGACAATAATTAGAAAATATCCTTATGGTTTGTCGTTTTTAATGTCGCCGGGATACCATACTGCGCTCGCATTTCATTACGGTGGGAGTTAAAAAATCGGGGGATCTCATAAAACTGTGTGATTTATGCGCGGTCGGGAGCTAACGAGCCGTCTCCAGCCACCGCGCCGCCACGTTTTCGGCTCTAGCGCTATCATTTATTAGTATTGTTTCTAAAATAGTCGCTATTAATATTAAAAATGTTATATCTTTCGCGGCAAAAACTACGTATCTAAGTTTATCATTAGTGTACCAACAATATTTAAATTTTATCGCAGTTTATTTTAATATTGTGTAATTATAATATTAAGAAATTAATATGTCTTTTTATTATTATAGTACACTAGCTGTGCCCCGCGGTTTCACCCGCGTTTATTTTCTAAGAAATCCATATAAACTTCAACACCCTATTTCACCCCCTTAGAGGTTCAATTTCTAAAAATCCTTTCTTAGCGGATGCCTACGTCGTAACATCTACTTGGAGGACAAATTTCAGCTTGATCCGTCCAGTAGTTTGGGCTGTGCGTTAATAGCTGGCTATGTCACGTTTGAGTTTTATATATATTATATTACATACTCAAAATATTAATTTTTTCGCGTTTTATTTTAATATATTTTAACAGCAGTTTTTAGATTGTTGTATTATTGTCATAGGAGCAACAATACAATATTGCATTTAATAAAGACTTATTTTTATTTTCAAGTCCATAATATTTTTTTAACGTGTGTGAAGTGGACGATGGTTCTGCTAACAATAATATAAATTATATTTATTCAGATTAAGTAACACCTCTTTCGCTCGACAAAAATGTTATAAACCATTTCTCCCCCGCTGACTTCAAGTGTGGGGAGTATAAATTCTAATAACATTTAGACATACATACAAATTGAATTTATTTGGGCCTAAGTAATGGGTTTATTATGTATGTAATATGCATATTAACAATTGTATTGAGCAATAAGAAACAACACAGTCCAATAACGCTCCGTTCACACGCATCTAGATTACTTTGCTGTTTAATTGACATTTTACTTTCCAGATATTTTAATTCTTATTTAGGAGAATATAAAGACTGACCTCCCAATACCATTTTTAGTGCATAGAAAATGGAATATCGGGATACCTACCTCTATCAATACTAATATAATAATATTTCTTTGAGATTAAAACTTGTTATTATTAAAAGATATAAAAAACTTTTTAACAACTAGCAATGACAAATATGATTATTTTGTTTATATTAAAACGTGCGCCTTCATCTTGCCTTCGAAGTCTATCGGAGGATATTTTTAGTCCGAATAGATAAATTGCTTCAGTGTACAATATACTATCATGTACAACGAGCATGCGGATTGTGCAGGTGAAACCGCAAGGCACGGCTAGTATATGCGATAAAACAGTTCAAAGTACAATTGGAGACAAACCAAAAAGTACCGGAACTTTGTGCTAGCAATAAATTATATGCGGCGGGATCTAGCAGATACATCTTATCTAAACGATCTGTTGTTCGCATTGATCGGCGTCAAAAGGCGCATAATAGGCTCTAGATGCGGCGGGCAGATAGGCTTTGTCCTGCGCAGGCGCATGGCGGGCCGCATGGCCTGTCAACTAAATTACCGCGTTTGTCGGCCCTCGCAATTTACGGACACAATCACTTTGAATAAAATATCCGACGCTGAGACAAGTACAACTTTAATTGTTGGTCATTTGTTAATTGGAACGTATATAAATTTTATAAACTGGTCACGCGTTCGATTAATTTGTGCCGTTAAAATCAACGTTGGTTATACAAATAGTTATCGTAGAATTGTACACAAGTAAGTTGAAAAATGTCCATCTTTATGCAATCTTTGTGTTGTATAATTTATTCTGCAAATGTGGCTCTCTGTTTAAATATTTTCACCGTTGTCCTTTGTTTTATTTAAACAAGTGATGGCTACGTTGACGTTTATTTGCGATTAAGTCACGCGTATTATTTCATGCATATTTTTCACACCTAGCAGCAAAATTACAAGTTTACCCCTCGTATAATATTCCATTCCCGAACCTTCTTTTCGATTAACCTCAATTTATGTATCTAATTTGAATAATTTGTTTTAAATTCTGTTAGTTTAGCTACCTGCGTTGACACTACGCCTACCTACGCTACGTGAAAGGCTAAATTTATTGACAGTCTTTGATACTAGCATCTAATGAATTCAGAGGATATCGTATACTACATTATAAAAGAAACGACCATATTATGGCAGCAAAAATATAGTCACTTATATGAAAACGAGTACGAGTAAATAGATAAAAAAATATATATTTAAAATTACATAAGTAATACCCTGTCAGCTTAATGTTTTCAATGTCCTACTCTTAACCACTGATCTCAATATTTAACTATGTATATTATTGAGATCAGTGGTTAACGAGACTGATATAAGGGACTCCGCCGCATCATGATGAAATTTCCGCACGACCAGCTCACAATTAGGATCGCAGGTGCGTTGACCCGTCAGCTCTGTCAAATATGATTGTAATTTTTATTTGATCGCTCGGGACGAGTAAAAAGCGAAGGCGACAATACGTCGCACATGGTTCGTAGAACAAAGGCGCCCCGCGGCGCGGCACCTGCGGACATGTTTATGCGTCTCGCCCAATTCACGAGCACCGAAACAACGCCAACTGTACAAAATTGCGATTTTTAATTACCTTCGGTGCTCCTTTATGGTCTCGATCGCTAAAAACCCGACGATTTACAATTAAGGGAATATGAGCCGGACGTGTGATGTGGTTTACCGTTGGGAATATATGCTGATAAGGTTACCGTGAACTTCGGTGTTTGTCTTTGGGAAGTTTTCAAAAAATTAATATTTTTTTTTGTATAAGAGGGCAAACGTAGTCAGAGCCATTCTCATTATTACCGATGCCCATAAACATCCGCATAAAGTTTATGCAGGTGTTGCCCGCCTTCCTCCATCTCCTCAACGGCTACCGGCTACTTGCACGTCTGTGGAATTCAAATATTTATATGGTATGAGTATAATATTTATAGTATGAGGCATAATTGAGCAGAAACTGAAGTGATTTTTCTTCAATGATATGATCATTTCCTTAATAATGTAGCATATGGTATCCTTTGATACAATAATTCTGACTGCAGAATTCATTAGACGCTACTGTCTTGAAACACAAGTACTCTTGTTTGGGCGTTAGGACAGGAGTGTCCTAACGCCATTCAGAATTGTTCACTTCAAAAACTCTAATGTTGCATAGCTACGACTGCTACAGTGATGTATCTGCATTTGTAACAAAAATAATTCACTTACTACCTCAGCAGATCTATACGTGGTCATTGCTAAATGTTTATTAATTTAAGAATTAATTAATTTGATTTACACTTTTTTACTATTAATTTGGACTAAACTTAAAAAAAACTGAACTGTTTTTTTATATATAATGTTTTTATAACAAAAAATAAAATATATTTGATTTAATTACACTACATCATAGTAATAATATATGTATATATACGAGTTAATTTGATATGTAATCGCCAACATCTACATAACGAGGCGTGACGGGTAATACGGTGTACACAAGTAAACGTAGTTAGTTGTTCTAATAGGTGCTGTATTTAAATAACATTACACCTCTGCAACTTAGTCACTGCGAGATACATTTTATTTAAATTACCAACCCACACACACATACATACATATACCACTACAATCGTACAATATTTAAGGGTTTAACTTCTTCTTCTTCTTCTGCTACCCTTATGTATAACCTGCCCTTACTGACTGACTGTCGAACCTACGGGGCTGATTAATCTGAAATTTATTTCCTATTTGCTATTTTTGCTCATTTGCTATTTTATATTACTATTTATAGTCATACTGACGAAATTTAGTTACAATCCTATAGTAATTAACAGCAAATTAATAATAACAATTATTAGTAATTAAAAGCTAAGAGAGAGCTCTGTAGTGTGTTCTACTATCACTTTTCTTTACATTCTGGACTAGTGCCGCCTAGACTTACAGACAGACTTTAATGGCCTAGGCATTCGCTAACTGACTTTGAAAATGACGAGTAAAAAGCCAATGAAAAAGCAATTTAAAGTTAGACTATTGTACCTGCGGGGCGCTCATATAAAATATACACAAGGCGCATGAGAAAATGTGTGAATGTGAAGGAACAGAACGTGTCAGAATCGTTGTAGCATTCCTCGGGTTTTTTACATTACATTACATTTGCTCACGACCGTTTTCCAGGACGGAGAAAGAACCTAGTTACAAGAAAAACGTGTCATGTACGATGTCACAATAATTGATATAAAATGTTATACAGATGATATAAATGCCGTTCAAAACTTGGAATACTAAATTCAATGTACTTAATTGAATTCTGTTAAACTTCTCTCGTTACAATTATCCACAACTTAAACTAAGTGACAAATAAGACGACAAGATCGTAAAATGTAATATCACCTATTAACATAAAAATATACAACACTTTATAGTTGTGATGAAAAAGTAATTTACGTCCAGAAACCGTTTGAGGTCGTTTTTTGCCACCTGCCGCATTCGGCAAAAAGTGCAATAAAATAAAGGTTTTTGTCACGATCTCTGGCTTTATGATTGACCGTGCAGTCGCTGATTTTAAACAAAGACCGTCAGATAGGACCCATCAATATTCTAATACTGGGTTACGTCCGCGCATTTCGGCTCTTTTTTATCCTTCCAAATTGGTTTATTTGTTTTGTTGCAACTCGAACGGAATGATCTCCCTTTTAGGGCCAATATTGATATGCACGATTTATGTTTGTCATATTTTAATAGGTTCTATTTGTTTATGTCTAAGTTTTGCCATTTTTAAGGGTACCTAAATGCGATTACATTGGTATGTCACTAACAAAAATTGTTTATTGATTTTTTAATTAAAGTAGATCTTGGTCTTGTAATGATAAATGATAATCATTATCATCTTTTAAAGCTAAGGTGAATAAATAATCATTATTATCATCTCTAGCGGTCGATGCATTTGCATTTATTATGCAACATCTCTTTACAGAGATTAACACTAATTACATCCATTGTAATATCACATGTAAAAAGATTTCACCTAGTAGCTTAAAGTACCTTAATGTTGCATTCAAACCTTTAACACGCCGATAGTGAATTCATAATTATTACTACGTATAATTTCATGCGTAATTTCAACACGTAATTAACTTACGCAATTGGGCGCGTAATTTAAATTACGCGTAATTTATATTATGCGCTCATTAAATATGTTATATACGAGAACGTCAATATTTGAGATCGCCCTGACGCTGCAACGTTAATGAGTAGGAAAACAACTCCGAGGCGAGTTTCTCACGGGCCCGACTGGATCAAGTGAACAATTTGACACATCCAGGTGTACAGATTTTTTATGTTGAAGGGTGTTTGCCCAGCTCACATCTGGGCGGAGGGAAAAAACCGGACTTCTCGTGGAGGCGCTAATAAACGGGCACATGAAGGCCTCCCTATTGTGTGCACATGTGCTGGCACAGGGCAGCACAAGCAGGCCTGTGCTACAAGGCAGGCCTGTGCTAACGAGTGCCATAACATTGAACTTGACGATAAAACGGCAGTGAAACTGTAAAGGCACAGTAGGTTAGTGTTGTCAAGTGCAGTTAAAAGTTTTGTAAACAGTAATTAATAGGCAGTTCATAGATAACATTCTCAAGTCACTGCTTGGTGCCTGTGTAAAAAGTAAACGCTTGTAGGTATGCAATCGGTTTATATGTCTGCTTTCCTCTTAATAAATTTTTTATAGGCATCCCATCTGGTTCTTTTTTAGATATGTTTAAGACATTAAAAAATCTGCTAAACATGGAATTTGGTTGAAATTGTCTTAAAGTGATCTGCTTAAATCGCTATTTTCATAATATTCATCGTGGATATACCTGTTGAGTCAAAAATATATGCATCTTTATTAAACTACTGGGTCAGTTAAATACAAGGCCACGTCTGCAAAAAAAAAACAATAATAAAATAAACAGTAAAATGTCTTTGACTTTTGGGTGTTCTTTGCCAATTTCAAAGCCTACTTAAAAACTAAAGACCAAAGAGTGCGACTAGTGAAATTTCCGTGCATCCATTATACCGTAAGAGGTAAGTAATAATAATGATCTTAATAATTCACATTTTGAAAAGAATATGTGTTTGATATTTTATATAATATAGCTTCCGCCCGCGACTCCGTCCGTGCGGATGTCGGTCTTCGCCTGGATGGGTTTATTTTTTTTCTACGTATTTTTCCAGGATAAAAAGTATCTCATTTTATGCCTAGGATAATAAGGTATAATTATACCCAGTTTCATCGAAATCGAACCGTTAGTTTTCACGTGATGCCTGAACATACAGACGGACAGACAGAAAGACAGACAAAAATTTTTTTAATCTCATATTTGGCTTTGGTATCGATCCAGTAACACCCCCTGCTATTTATTTTTTTAATATTTTCAATGTACAGAATTGACCCTTCTACAGATTTATTATAGTATAGTATAGATATAGATAATTATGTTAATATTCAAGCTCTATTTCATCACCCTCGTTTTAGAAAAATATCATTAACCTCTAAAGAGTATTCTACCCCCAACTTCAGTGATATAGTTAAACAAATTCTTGGCAAACATAACACCCTCTCAGGTTTAGCGGATGTTGCATAAATATCTCGCCGCGGCTCGTTTAGTTCGAGTTCGAGTGCGGATGTCAGAGCGGATGTGGCGGTTTCCTCCGTTAGCGCCTCCGTACGCCAATTGGCAAGCCATTACCAATTTATGGCCCACTCTAAACTTTATACACGATTTTGGTGGTCCCATTGTCCGTGTCCCGGTCCTGACTCCCACCGGCGGAGCTTTTATGGCTGTTTTATTGTCCTTATTTCATTTGCATAGTCCAGCGTTTCCGACTTGCCGGGTCGCGATCCAGTACCGGGCCATCAAAATAAAATACCGGGTAGCCAAATTCTCTTGTTTTAATAATATTTTTAATTATCGATCGACCAGCTCGGGTTTACAAATATTACTGAGTCAAGAAACTGCGGTGTGAAAATTATCGGGCCATGGCAGAAAAGTGTCTGGGAAACACTGGCATAGACGGGACATTACAGAGTTAGGATTTTAAATACTTATTATGAAAATTTATATCTTCTGTTTTAATATCGTAATGCGATACAAAAATCTAGTTTTATTACCAGTCCGTCGATCTAATTTACCTATTATGTCACATGCAGGCCATTAATCTGATAAAATGTATACCGACTCAAGGAAATGGTAAAGTTCGAAACACGATACGTGTTAATAAAAGATTTCTCACAAATATTATATTATGAGTAACATTTTAATGTCATTCTTTATTTAGACGTCAACACTAAGGTTACGTAATATGCATATATTTTGTTCGCTAACTGTTCAAATTGAAAATATATTATGTAGGTTTTAAGTAAGAGTAGGTAACAGGTATGCTTGCATGCATGCATGTAGCCAAATTGGGCTGGTACGATCGGGGAGGTACCTCTCGCTTACACGTTACTGGCGTATAGTGATAGTTGTCCATGGAGGTGGGAGGAGGAAGGAGGGCAACGCATCTGTTTAGCCTCTGTGCGGATGTCTATGGGCGTCGGTAAATCATTAAAATGGCTTCGACTTGACCTTTGTCCACTTATACTATAAAAAAAAAATATATTTTGTTGAAGGTAAATTGGATACCAGACCAGAAAGAACTGGCAAACTACACAGTTTGCCTTGACTTATACATTTTCAGATCTTTTTGGAAAACACCTAATCTGTCAACAGCTATTTACTTGTAAATGTAATTCTTATCACTGGTGAATACGGCTTCTTCTCATTCCGACTACACTCCATATCTGTATTAAATATTAATGGTGTGTTCACCGTTTTCTTAACCGGTAGATGTCGCCATCTACAGTCCAAGACGTAAAACACTCGTTAGGGTTAAATTATATAAAAAGTGTCCCTAATCAGAGAGTTACGAGTATTGAAATACATTCAAAGACCGATTTAGATAAGACCTAACCGTACAATATGTGTATCTAATTCTTTAATGTATTAATAATAAACTAATTGCATTTAATACCTATTAAGGCTGAGGTGAAACGTAGGGTTGTGCTTTAAGTAAAATAAAATATTTTAGTGCTTACTTTATCTGTGAAAAGCAAAAGAATTTTATTTCTTTCTTATTCTATCTGAAGTTATTATTCAAATTCAATTCAATGACGAATTTTTGCTATAGTATGAAAACCTTATTAACCCATAAACAGGAGCGTGGAGAAACTTTTTTATAAATCTTTAATGGTTTTATTATTTTACTCATAAAATCTTCGAAATTTTGAATCGATCAGCATGTATCATATCCCATTCTATACACAATAATTGTGACTAAAGTAACTATGTACCTACCTACACTAGTAGAACAAAACACACATTTTATTATAATAGGTATATTAAAATATTATTATATACACACATTTAATAATAAATTATTAAAAAAATAAGCTACAGATCTTAATTTTTTATATAAAGGTTAAAGAACCTTGAGTTCCATTATTATTAGTTTATTTTCAGAGTTCCGTTACTATTGTTCCATATTTAAAATGAATACATTTTTAATTCGCAACACGCAAAAGTAAATTGCAAGCAGCCCTAATCCTTATCGGGTGTATGTACATTAAATATATCTTGAGCGTATCGCGATAGTTCCCCGACGGCTGATTGTAATAGGCTTTTAAAGTAAGCTCATGGCGCGTACTGCGCATAAATTTTGCGCTTCGATCGTCACCTTTGTCGGCTCTTTGAAATGAGTCGATAAATGGACAGGTAGCGATAAGTTGCGAACGGTAGCGGGGATTTGTCCGGTACAGTCAACAGCGGGCTCGCCGCGCGGTAAACATTGTGCGATAGGAATTAAGGCTTCGATATCTCGACGTGTGGCATAAGGGCGTATGTGACATTTTATGCGGTTGAGAACGTTCTAGATCTTTCATGATATTAAGTTTTTTTATGGTATAGGGGGGCAAACGAGCAGCTGGAGCCATTTTCATGACCGACGTCCATAGACATTCGCATAGAGGCTATACAGATGCGCTGCCCTCCTTTCTCCTCCCACCTCCATGGGCCAAGTTTGCGAGAATATTACTCAATACAATAAACAATAACGAAATAAACCTTGATAAAATCCGATAAAGTTCTTTTATTGTAATTCTAGGTATTTGTTGGTAATTGTAACAATAATTGCAAATATTTCACACAAGTTGATTAAAAAATATTGTCAAGATTAAACTTATAATTTCACGGTAGTCAGGTATCTATAATTAACATAAAATACAGAATATATCATTTTTTGGATAGTTCGAGGACTTTAAAGTCGTTTATAAAATGGTAATTTAATTTGGATTTCAAAAACAGGTGGCTTATACTAAGAAATGTATTTATAGATGTACTGGGAAAAAACAATATGTTTCTTTTGCAGTCAGCTATATCAATGATTGCAACTGCGAACATTTTTACTGTAGTGGTTACTGAGCTGCATATGTTTTGCAACGCTACTCTCTTCTCATTTGTCATTACAGTGCAGATGATGTATTTGCTCTACCTACTCTTAATCTTGCTAAGTACATGTAAGAGAACGTCATTCAATTCTACACAACAAATATTTTGATATCGTCACTCAACCTCACAGCGAATCAAAACCGAACAGCTTCAGGGCCCCGTATCGAACCTTTATCTCACTACTAGAGCACGTAAGGCGGTAGCGGCGATCGTAAAGTTTAAATGGGCCCTAATTTAGTGTGTTGTTAATTGTGCGTCGGCCACACTATCGGGCCGCTGCATTAACGGCCTCCAGAGAGGTCCGATAAGGCTCTGTTATGAGTGATGGCTTCCACAGGAATTCACCAGATAGCGCCGCCGAGGATTGACTTTTATTTGTAAATCCAATAGAGCTAATGGAATCATTAACATATTTTTCCGTTTGACGGCCTCTATTGATCCGCACCGTCCAAATTAAGCGATAGTGTGGTTTATGAAAATTTGATTATTCAAAATATTTTTAATCATTATCAGAAACGCAATTCAAATTTATCTATAGGTACTTCAGTATGGTTAGGAGTGAAATTTAAATAAATCTAGTGAAAAAAAACTATAAATGATTTAATATAATATCATATCTATTTATAAATTAAAAATTATATCTAATTCTTTCCAATAAGTTTTGGGTTAGTAGGTAGGTGTACGTGACTTTTTACTTTATTTAGAAAGATGATTTATCTACAATTTACATAATATTATGTAGCAGCTTGGTCAATAGTAAAATCATGTTTGAGACCAAATTAAATGTACTTTAAATCTAGAATAATTGAATTGCTACTATTTTATTACATTGCCACATATTATGTAAGGTTTTTGGACATATGCAAATGTGCGGGCAGTCTGTGTGTGTATCGCTAATAGCTGCATAATCTTGGCAACGCAGAGACATTCGCTAAGCGTTTCTCCGCCGGGGGGCCAGCGCTCCAGAGATAAGTCCTGGCGCCAAGCCGAGTCTTTTGAGGCTGGCGCACGCTATAGACAAACTGATAATGCGCTATTACATTTACATATTGCTTATAGTTTAGTTTCGCTTCTTATTGTTGGCGTTTTAACAATAATAATATACAAAACAGCACACATTAAGTTTTGAATTTTATTTACGGACCACACTTGATTAAAAAACGGTAATATAATAAATAACAATATATAATTTAAGGACTTTTGTAAAAATTTATTATCCTCTTCGAGGAGGTCTTACTTTGAGGTCGGCCGAAAAAGGGGTATCATGGAATGTGCTTTTAACTAAGTTTCAAAATTATTAAGTTATGAATAATATGCATTTTATATGCTCATTAAGGTTAAGCTCATTAATCATTGCGATATTTCCAGGCCGATGTATTTAAATAGTGAAATGGGACGTATGTTACGCTGTCGTAAAAAATAATTAGTATAGATAAAATAGTCGCTGCACTGACTGGCTGGCTGGCTATAAAAATGCTCGGGTAAGCGGTACCGTCTGCGCTCCGGAGTGACGTATTAGGTTTTGGTATTCCATTTAGATTAGATCGATTGCACTTAATATGCCAATTTAGCGACACACAGATCCGCCTTCGAGATTGTCTTACCCTCACACCAAATGCCATCAACTTTTAATTGGTAATTGCGTAAGTTGAGCATTGCTTTTGGAATGCAGACGAATGCAGTTGATGGTAGTAAGGAAAAGTACCTACCTCTTAACTTTTTTTTTTATAATACCTAGGTGTAATATTTAATAATACTTAGATACAAATAAGTATTTTATTTAGTCATATTTTGGTACTATTTTTTGTTAGATACTATTGATTTTATTTACATATTCCCTAGGTACTTATTTTACTATCGCGTACCTAATAAATAACTTGAGCATTGCTTTAGGAATGCAGTCGAATGCAGACTGTAGTTAGGTACCTATAAACATTTTGTTTTGTTATTTTAGGTACTAATTTTAGTTATGTACATTGATTTTATTTACATAAACTTATTGTATTATTGCATTATAAGTGATTTGAGCATTGCTTTTGGAATGTAGTTGAATGCAGACTGCAATATATGCACAGATGATTAGGTATCTTACATAGATTTTATTTACAGGAAATTAATTTATTTTAATACAACAATAACACATTTTCAAGCCAGTTCACTAATGTGGTAGGCAGAGAAATGCGATTGACAAATCTCGATCCTTACAGATATATCGCTATCTATATTAATTATTCTGTGTACAAACAAGGCGGTTCCGCAGTCTCTAGGTGTGATTACATTTTCATTATTGTCTTCAAACACATACACCAGACGCAAAGAGTCGACGCGACAAGTATGTTGCGAGTGTGCGCTGCGTACACCTACTACCGGGTGTCAAAAGCGGCTCATTGATCAACGCTATCACAATTTTATAATCACGTTAAAACAGCTTCTATTGTGCCGTTCCTATCTTCCCAGGTGATATCCTCCATTATGTCGCCGCGTGTCCATTTTGTTACTCGTGTTGACAAAGCCGTGATAACGTATATTGGTTGCGCTGTTATATTGAAGTGTCATTTTTTATTCCGACTCAATCTACGATTGTGAAAGTGGACCCCGCCCGATGTAGAGCCGATATACGACCACACCTATAACTTTTGTGTAGCAATAGGGGTATACAAGTAGTCACAGTCTTCTTATCGACGCCGGGTCCAGACATTGAGATATATGTACTACGCACGTATAGTAACAACTCACTGGGTCCAGATGGGGACGTAGGGGGGCTAAAGCCCTGGGCCCCGTTAGGCTGGAATGGCTTGTATGTCATTTTTGCAGCCATAAAAGGGACCTTAACTTCAGGATCTCTAAGCCACGGGGAGCTTAATCCGGCTGATGCCGATTATGCCCATGTCCACTACCAACACCTATAAATATCCGCATAGGGGTTATGCGGATTAGCGATTGGATAAAGGGACACATGACAATTCAGCTGCATTGCAGCTTACTAACCCTTAAACACCACTCAACCACACAGCTCTACCGTCAGAGGCTCCCCACCTCCTTATCCAAATCAAAAGTTAAGTGGAGGCTCTCCACCACTTCGTCTTCGGAAAAAAAACTTAAACGCTTTACATATATTCTCCCTTTCTTCCAGACGCATGTTCCCGTCTCTCCGCGTGTCCCTCAGCGGACTGGACCCGCGCGAGGAGTACTGCGTGCTCCTGGAGCTGTCCCTGGTGGGCCGGCGGCGCTGGCGG
>LUGF01011463.1:32639-43337 GCA_001625245.1 Calycopis cecrops
CAGTCGCCCCGCCGGCTCATGCTGCACCCCGACTCGCCGGCACCCGGACACCATTGGACCGCGAATCCTATATCCTTCAGCAAATTGAAGCTCACGAATAATACTATGGACACGCAGGGACATGTAAGTGATTTTTAATTTTTTTGTACAGCAAACAGTGGAAGCCATTTTGATCACTACGTCCATAGACAACAGTATAGCGATTACACAGTTGCGTCGCCCTCCTTCCTCTTCCCCCTCCATGGCCCATTTAAAATTCCATATTATAATCTAATCCATGGTAACGTGTAGACATACCCTATACCTATATGTAGGTAGACTACAGTAGAGAACATGAATAAACAAAGTCTTGACTTGGGCGACTTAATTAGAGCTGTATCAACGAAACAACGATGAGAGTGAAAAACCAAATGTCTTCTCTCATCTTATTTCACTTCTTATCAAAGCATCTCTACATATATACAAGTTCAATCTCTCAAAACATCTAAGTCGAACATTGATTTGGGTTACAATGGAGCGCGCGTCCCACATACCGTCGTGACTTTGTAGCAACACGCTTCAACAAGGCAACGCCCAAACACTGCCCTCTTCGAACAACCATCAACAAGTTTAACCATTTTAAACTCAAATGCTATCACAGAACAGCATATTTTTCAATAACCAATAAAAGCAGCCAGTATGTAAAAATTGTAGAGTTCGTGTATAGAGGCAAAAGGTGTTTTATTCTCATAAGTGTAAGTAATAAATTTGAATGATCACCTTGAATGTAGCCTTTCGAAGACAAGTTTGAAATGATTCTTCAAAAAAGGCTTTATTTGGTAGTTAGTGGGCCTAGAATTGATTGATCTTGAACGGTATCGGAATTTGGCTTGTATTTTTTATTTCGGCTGTGAATACTTAAATTTCTTGACGGATTTACTACTATCGTTTTTACTGTAACTATAATGAACATCTAAACTAAATACACAGTCATAACAACTAGAATAAAACTGGTTAAAATATTTCAAAACAGATTGAATTGATGGAACATTTATATTTTAATATAGAACATGAACCATAAACAACGTGAATTACAAAGGAGACGTTTCATTTTTGTATGGACATTTGGCCTCCATGATGTACAGTTGTGAGCAAGTTTCTAAAAATATACATAACAGCAATCAACTTACAATTTTGTTTAAAATTACCTCGTTTTTGGGTTCACGAAGTGTTTAAAACCCATACATTGGAGTACTAACGTCAACTTGACAGTTCGTCGTCTAACATTTGATCGTAAATAATGAGATTGTTTTTATTTTTGAACCAAATGACCAAATCAAATACAAATGTGTTTGTATTTTTAATGTGATAGTCAATTTTTTGCCGATCTACAGCTTTATGTACATCATGCGGGCCAGAAATGAAACGTCTCCTTTATCTTTTTAAAATATGTAGGTGCAGAAATGATCAAACATAGAGGCAGCACTTTAGCCGAATATAACGCGCCATAGTGGTCATTTTAGGAATAAAGTGCTAGCGAAACACAATGACTACGACATGTTGACATATGTCATATCATACGTATTACGAAGTACTTTTTTTATACCACGGTGGTGGCAAAAAAAGCATACGGCCCACCTGATGGTACGTGGTTACCGTAGCCTATGGACGCTTGCAACACCAGGGGCATCACACTATTAGTTTAAGAATTTGCTAGCACAAGGTTCACATTTCAGCCACTAGTTAGCGTGACAGTCTAGAAAGTTGTGCCCTGGCAGGTGATTGGTTGTCTTAGTGTTCATTTAAATTTATGTTCGTCAAGTGTATCGGAAAATCTAATGTCAGTTGAAAATTAAATAACTTTGAGGCTACTCCTTACTTCCGTTTTTACAACAGATTTCTTAAAGTTAACGTGTAAACGAGCACTCGGTACCTTTAGACTAGTACTGACGCCCATAGACATCCACACAATCACTCCACCTCTTAGGCCACCGAAAATTAACAAACCACCTTAACATATCGGTCCATTAACGGCAGCATAACGTGAACGAGAGGTAAGATACCTACCTCTCTCTCAGTCGTGTCTGCCCAAATCGTCTGCAATACATCGCTACCTCCTACTAAGTATATCTCTGATAAAATAATTTAAGAATCCCTTGTTGACGCGGCGTCGGCATGTTTGACAATAAGCAGCTACTGTTCATAGTTCGTATCCAGTGGGACGGAATTGCACGCATCGCTTGCGCACTTGAGGTTTGCCACCTGTGTTGAAAAAGGTTTTTGTGTATTGTAGTGTATTGTATTGTATTGTTGCTGTAACGCTGCGTCAAAGGATTTGTGAAATATACCCCTCGACGGCAGCAGGGCTAATTAAAGAACGGATTACATCGAAGGCATTGTTCGGAATATTTTTAGTGTTTTTCTTATGTTTAGTTATGTTCTTTTTTTGTTTGAAAGTGCCGCTTGCTGGTTTTTTGTATAAATTAAGCTAGAAGGCTTAGGTTATAAGTTTAGACAAATGATGGGTACCTAAGTAAATATAGCTGAAATTTCGAGATTGAGAGCGATCTAGTTGGGGTAGTAAAAGTCTATCTCAATTTACTAAGATACTTATTTCTGTTATCCCTGCCTGGTTACAAAATGGCCGTTTGTGCCCACGACTCTCATTTCTTAAATATCATAAAGAATATCCTTATGTAGTCTAATGTAGTGTAGGCATACAGATTAAATCATATAGAAACGTATGTGCCTATAATAAATATACAAATGTGAAAGTAACAAAGTTGATAATGATTCTTTAAGACTTCATTTAAAATACGCCAAAGACCTATGATTTACTTTATTATGATGCTTACTTTTTTATTGTGTAGGTACCTATCTACTTTTTACTTATTATTTATAAAAACGTGTAGGAGTATGTTATACCTATATATTGCTTATCAAAATCATAATATCCTTTTCATATCAATCCTTCTTACACATTGTAACTCTGATTTTTTCCTGCCTCCTAAGCCATGACCTCTCTCACGATATTGTCCATAAAAAAGTACGATATCCCACGATATAAAAACCGGAGCGCAAAAACTCATGTTCGACACATTAAACATTATCGGGACATGAAATCGGTAGGCTTCGGGGTGAAACCCCCGTCGGATGTCAACCGTCAAATGTAGGGCGTTTGACATGTTCCACGACGCATTCGTGATAGCAGCCTTATCTGATCTGACCCTAATGAGGGCGAAATTAAAAAAAAAACATTAAATTAATGGAGCAGTTTTATAATTAATTATAATGCAACGCACTAATTGTATGCGGCTATTGTAAATATTTTATAAATAAGTTAATTGTAGGCCGAATCCTAGATTATATTTAATGATAGTTTAGATAAATTGTAAAAGTGGCGGGGGTTTTAATGAAGTGTAATTTTATTCTTATTAATTTACACTTCTAATTACAATATTACAGACATTACGGTGATAATAGCATATTGTTTATTTGTAATTATCGTAGCTGTATAAAATCAATAATAAATCACATTTTGAAGATATAAGTGGAAGAATTTAAAAATCTTGTAATTCGTATAATGCTTTAATAAAATAATAATATCTACGAATTAAGAATGGAAAAATGTTTAATATATTTTTTTCGTAATCGATCCCCGAACGCTATTAATATCTACTAAGTACTAAGTAATCCAAAACTCTTTATTCATGCTAGGAAGAAAAGTAAAGTAATTTTGAAGATATAGATACATCAATTCACACGTTAGTCATACTTAGCTACAGCACATACCAGCTAGGACTCAAAAATACATGCATTCATCGGTACAAATTCTATATTTTTTTTGCGAAAAGTTAGAATGCCTTCAAAGTGTAATCTGTGTTTCAATCTCCTTTGATCGAGCACATATCAAATTGATGGACGAGATGCTGAATGCGACGAAACTGCTGTAAGTACGTCAATCAGTCCACAACCTATGATATTCCCATCAGATAACCATCTCAATCTCCCGTCCAATGCTACCAAGTTTATCGGAGGCGTTTTGAATAACTTTTTTATTCGTAGATTTACATTGCAACTTGTCTTTCGGTATAACTTCGTGATGAATTGTTTGCTATTGTAAAAAACATACGAACTCTGAAGCACGATGAGAAAGTTTAATGTAGTAATATATAAAATTCTCCTATCAGTGTTGAGGACGGTAAATTGAAAGAACTTCATGACTTTCATGAAATTTTTTAAGTAGGTATATATAGATACGTATTCGGTAGACCAGAGAACATGTCGTAAAGATTTCAAAGTATTATCCTGACAATTGGCGTGGCTATGGGAGAGGCCTATGTCCAACAGTGGACTGCAATAGGCTGATGATGATGATGATGATGATGATGATGATCCTGACAATTAACTTAAATAAATCTAACGTGTTTGAAACAGTCAGCGTCGAATTTAGTTCTGGTGGAGCCCGGGGCTTGGGACCTTGAAGTTGCAAACGGGGCCCTTTATTGGGGTACAAAAATGATCTTAAGGCCCATAAACTTTTCGGGCCCCGGGACTGCAGCCCTCCTATGCCCCCACCTGGATCTAGTAATTGACCTATAGGAATAAGTTTAACTCATCGCGCTGTTTGTTCTAGTAGGACACAGCTATTTTTGAGCTATTTTATTTACTTACTGATTTGTTTTGTTTATTAATGCTGTGTGGGAGATAATGACAGCAGCAGACAGTTTTTAAAGCTAAAAATAGAGTAATTAGTTAACAGGCAACAATATTTTAACAATACTAGCTTTTACACGCGGCTTCGCTCGAATTCGTATTTCTTTTTAATAAAAAGTATCCTACGTCCTTTCTGGCACGTCTAAGAATGTGTGTACAGAATTCAACGATTATCGGTTAAGTAGTAATGGCGTGAAAGCATAACAAACAAACATACATACACATTTATAATATTAGTAGGAATATAGAATATAAATATATCTACACAGGTTACCAACAAAAACCCACACGCATATCTTATCCATTAGCGCCTTTATTTGGTATGTTATTTTACATAAACATGTAAAAACGTAATAACGCGCGAATTACAACAAATTAAATTCGGTCAAAGTGTAAAAGTGGCAGATAATTAATGTGTCTAGACATTTTATCGACTAGGAGCTGTACAAATATACTACCGACAGGTGGGATATTAACACCTACTTGTAAAAGGTTTTGCTTAAAATAATCTAGGTCATAGAAGAGAGAGGTGATAAAATATTTATTAAAATCCTACTAATATTATAAATGCGAAAGTTTGTATGTTTGTTTGTTATTGTTCGAAAAAACTGCTGAACCGATTTTAATGAAATTTAGCATACACATAGAGGGTAACATGGATTAACACAGGATAGTTTTAATCAAAAAAAATATTCCTATGGGACGATTTTCTAATTTCCACAGGATCGAAATTTACACGGGTCAAATTGCGGAGCGCAGCTAGTGCATAATAATTAATAAGTGAAAATGCTAATATAGATATGATATATACAGAGACTAACTGATCCGTGTTCACTTTCTTAGACGCCAAAAATAAAATATTTTAATTCTAATAAAAACTTACCTAACGTTCTGATAATGTAGCTTTCGATTTGTACAATAATGGTTATAATCTATCCAGTAGTTTTGAAGTCAATCGATGCAAACAAACAAAAATCTTTCTTCTTTAACTATTCTCAATTAACTACTCCTAATTTCCTACTTAACTATTAGTATAGAAAAGATAATTCCTGATTATCTACTCTTAATATTCGACTCCGACTGAAAAAGTTATAATTAGATACCGACTACTGTACGCATAAAAACATATCACATTACAAAATTCAGTAGCCGGGAACGGTAAAAAATGTGAAAATGTTGTCTGCAGACAATTGGATGCAGAACCCCTCGCTCAAGTGCGGCCGGCGCCGGGCCGCAGGTAGCACTGTCAAGTACTGAGATTGTGGGAGTTTGCTCACTGTACTTTATCTGTCCCCTGTAAAAAGGTTGTACTTCAAATGTCTGGCATAAAAAAGAAACGGCGTTACAATGTTTTAGGTGACGGCGTCATTTGAATTAGTTAAAGAGTCATGGGAAGGTATTTCTCACTCCATGATACCTCTATAAAGTGTTAGTGTTACCTACTGTCGCTTTACGTATGTCTTGTACATTACAGTCGAAACAAGTCAGCATAGCAATTATGCACTATGCATGCATAATAATAATTATGAATGTACTGTGTCTGTAATAAATGTATGTAATGTACTGTGCGTGAAAGACTTTTTGTTTTAGGTATAACAAGATCAATCCATTGAGTTTTATGTACTACGTACTTAGCTCAATGGATCAATGCCAGTTCTTTTATGGGGTAGGTAGAGTGGTGTCAAACGTTCCATATAAATCTGTCTTGCTGACTCCACATTACTTACTCTTCATATACATACACCGGTTGTGAAGACCATTGACACCACCTTCGAGTAATCTGCTCCATGGCTTCTGTCTTGGATGCCTGTTTAAGGGCTACGTCAATAACGGGCCCATTCATTTATAATGACGCACTAGGAATATTAATCTCGTGAACATATGGAATATTACTTATGTAAAAACTATAGATTCTACTCATTGTTAATTACATATGTACTCAGAATATTAACATTTATGACTTATTTCCAGATGGTCCTGACGTCCATGCACAAGTACCGCCCCCGGATGCTGGTGGTCCGAGCCCGGGACGCCGCCGCGCTGGCCTGGGGAGCCCCGCACGCCTCCTTCTCTTTTCCCGAGACCGAGTTCATCGCTGTCACAGCCTATCAGGTAAATTGGTTATATCCTTTGTCTGATTCTTATCTCGACGTGTCGGACTACCGTCACGTCTGAATAAGAGAATAAAGAGTGCACTTACGTTGCGTACACTTGGGCACTATAGATAAATGATGCCTCTAGTGTATGTCTCGATGGACTAGACTAAGACCAAACTAGAACTCTACTTCAAATTGATAGACGCCGTAGACGAATTTCGGCTTGGAGGACATTATAATATCTTTAAAGAAGGATTTAGAAATGTTGAAATTGAGCGCAGAAGCATGACCTTCCTCGGAAATTTTTACTCTTTATGCAATAATAATATCTCTTACTCATATGGCTTTTGAAATCGATATTTAGGGAAGAGAGAAGATGATAGTGTGAAAGAATTTAACACAACGCAATTGGCTGAATATAATGTGATGCCTAAATAAATAACATATTAATGCTAGCTCTATCTAAGCTCCATACAATAAGATTTTTGACGTGTTCTGCTTAACGTAAACGATTAAAGAAATAAACGGCAAAGGGTTTTACAAGTCAAACCGTTACAACCATATCAACGTTACGATCATCGACAAATACGTAGAAAACGCGGTTTGTTTCTGAGAAGAGGGTGTGATTCGCACTTATGAGTTGGTGTCTATGGTTTTTTCGCCATAGTGGGCGCCATTGCTTTTACGGTGTAAACAAAAAACTGATAATACTGGCGACTACGGTCCGCGCTAGAGTAAGGCACTTCAATGACACATTTTGTGTCTTTAAAAATGTAATTTAAAAAATAAAAAGGCAACACATTTATATATTCTCCGATTGGTAGTCACCATCAGATAATAAGTTTAAAAAAAAATACCACCACCATTTTTTTTTTAATTTCTGAAGTGTTTGTAACGAAAATAGCTATACCTGGCCCATGGAGGTGGGAGGAGAAAGGAGGGCAGCGCATCTGCATAGCCTCTACGCGGATGTTTGTGGGCGTCGGTAGTCATGAAAATGGCTCCGGCTGCTCGTTTGCCCTCCTATATCATAAAAAAACCTACACTTTATCATATTGATACTTTATACTTAAGTTACAGAAAAATTTATTATTTTCGTGTTCAAAATTGAACCCGGACTATTAACTTTACTCCAAATATTAAACTAGTATCTGCCAAGTTCAACATTACACATAAAAGGTAAGGAATTTGACAATTTCTAGTTTAATTCTTGGAGTAAAGTTAATAATCTATGTTTACTAATAACGCTGTGATCCTATAGCGATTTGGATACATCGACTGTTTTAATAATGACATTAGTCATCAAAAACCTTTTCTCTACGAAACGCTACGCTGATTTGACGGTTAGTTTTTTTAGTCCTGACTTAGATTCGTCAACATTCCACTCGTGTCTAGACGAGTGTGCAGTAAAAACTCGTGTTTGTATGTTTGTCTAGTTTACTGGCCTGTTGTTTGACAAGTGACAAACATGAGACAATGAGTCATAAAACCGTAATCGTTTGAGACCTTAAATTTTGTTAATCTTTTAAAACTTTTTACGAAAGCTTAGGCAGGTACCTACACTGGGCACTAAGTGTTATATAATAAAAGCTAAAGACGCTGATGAGAGATAATAATCATAAAAAACATGAGTTCTGAAATTAAATACCTACTAGATATTATTTATATTATTTCAGCTAACTAACTTAGACTTAACTTACATATTTAGCAGCTAACTTAGCAATTATATTTTAGAATGCTATAGATATTTATTAGCTAACTGGCTCATGCGTTGCTATAGCAATAAAAAAATCGAAGTAATTAATCAGAATGCTATTTGTGCGAAATTTCATAAAAATGGGGCACTGGTTTTTTTGGTCACTTATACCACCATACATACCATAGGACGTCAAACCTAGACCTAATTAAACCTATAAATAAAAAGTAGGCAGGCAATCTTCTTTTTCGAGAATCATCTTCAACACCACATTTAGATACCATAAAGTCTTAAATCAACACGATACGGCCGCCCGCTGTTTGTTATTACAGCGCATCTGACCAGCACATACTGCTGTAATAAGGTTACGGCGGCGTCTTTGTCGCTGTGTACACTGAGGCGCGAACTCCGCATCAAATTAAATAAGGGCCGGCCTCTTTGTGGGATAATCCGGGAATTGTCCGGCTAACGGGACGCAGTCACAATAGGCGGCGTATCGTTGCGCATCACACGCCGCTGATCACACGCCCGACCCCATTGTCGCAAATTACCGGCGAATTAGACGATGCCCTTAAAATGAACGGACAATTGTGATGTAACTAGGTGGCACCTTTTCAACGCGAATGTACTGTTACCGTCTGGACGGCTTGTTAATCTTTGAGCGTTAGTAAACGGCGTAGACTTTGAAGAAACGGGAATAAGAGGGAAGACAACACTTGCGTCTATGTATGTACGATACTATAATATGCTCTACCTCTAGAGTATGTCTCGTAGTATTAGTCTTGGACCAGACTAGGACTAAGTATACCGAGATATAGACGCCGTAGCTGAAATACGGCTGAGAAGACGCTGTCTTATTAGTAGGATCTTTGATTGTTGAAATTAAGCGCAGATGGGTTGCCAGACACTTATAGTATTGTTACAATGACAATAACTCATACTGATATTGCATTTGATATCGATATTTTGTTAAAGAGAGAGAGAAAATTTGACACACCGCTTTTGTTTAGTTTACTTCTAGATATCGTCTAGACGGTTTCTGAATTTTAAGCGTCCGATAAACGTAGACTTTGAAAAAACGGGCGACGATCGCAAATATGAATCACGCAAAAAGTATACGCGGGTGACGTCACGGGCGACGAGGCGGGTCGGGGGCGGCGCCGCTCGAGCACTTTGTCCAAATTAAGCGACCGATTTCAGGAGTCCCATTGGGCTAATAGCAGGCTTTTAGCAAGTTTTGTGGCAATTTATGCGGTTATCTTGAGCACACAGCACCCGGCGCCGGGTTATCGGAGCGAACTTGTGACGTGACTATTTGCGGAGGCTCATGAGATAAGCGCTAAAAGTAACCAACGGACACAAATAAGGCTGTCGTCAGCGTATTTTAGAAATGCCTAATACTAACGAATTTTTTTGAAAACAACGGATACCCATCCAAGTTACGAGCTTTTTTATTTTTTTATTCAGCCTATGTAGTGAAAAAAAACAAGGTATATGGCCTCCTCCGAGCAAACTTTGATTTTTGTAGTTTACCTCCGTATACGGCATATCAAACGTAGCTTTTTGCCATCGTGTGGACGCCACATTAAACATAGCCTAGTGCGGCACCGAACCTGCTGCCGACAAGATAACTACTGATGACAAGATAATGAAACATATCATATTTCTGCGGATGCGTCGCCGGCGCCTCCCCGGGCGGCCCTCGCGCTAATTGGCCTGTCGCCAGCGGCAGCGCTCCGCCACATGTGCGACAATTACAGACACTATTAGAGGACTGTTTGCGGAAACGGATGTTTGAACTGTGACGAGATAAGATGCGTGACACTTTTTATGGAAATTGTGCCTTTCCTTATCGCAGAAAGTATGATTTTAATAAACTTCAATCTAACAATTATTGATCAAAAGCATTATAGATATACATATATGTAAATTATTATTATATTGTAAAAAGGGAGTATTCCCGTTCATTGAATTGAATAAATAAATAAATAAATAAATAGTTCGATGTATTATTTGAGTAAATTTATTTTAATATTAGTTGCATATATTTAAAAAATAACATGAGTACAGTGAGATAATCCTACTAAGTAATATTATAAATGCGAAAGTTTGCGTTTGTTTGTTACTTCTTCACGCAAAAACTGCTGAACCGATTTTCATGAAATTTGGCATACCTACACTTAGAGGGTAACTTAGATTAACACATTTATC
>LUGF01011463.1:43695-59415 GCA_001625245.1 Calycopis cecrops
ATCCTACTAATATTATAAATGCGAAAGTTTGTGTTTGTTTGTTACTTCTTCACGCAAAAACTGCTGAACCGATTTTCATGAAATTTGGCATACCTACACTTAGAGGGTAACTTAGATTAACACATTTATCTAGAAAAAATTTTCCTATGTCGATGACGAGATCACAATTTACGCGGGTGAAACCACGGGGCGCACCTAGTCTAATATATAAAATTCTTGTGTCACAGTTTTCGTTGCCATACTCCTCCTAAACGGCTTGACCGATTCTCATGAAATTTTGTGAGTATATTGAGTAGGTCTGAGAATCGGCTAACATCTTTTTCATCCCGATATTCCCACGGGATCGAAAGTTAGGCGGGTGAAACCGCGGGGCGCAGCTAGTAATATATAAATTCAACGAAGCTTAAAATAAAGGAAACATCTAACTATTCTCAACATGAAGGAATCAAAAAGTAGAGCAAGCAAATAAAGTCAAAACTGAAGGCCTAAATGTAGCCTAGGCTTAAGACTACTGGATGGAGTTGGTAATTAGGTTGATTTCTCGGTTTCCATATATAGAAGGAACATAACATTTTAGGATAATTTAAATTACTACTTGGATATACAGTTGTGAATTGTGGGCCACATTTGTAATAAACTTTCGATTCACAAGTGATGAAACACGGCAATACGATAAAATCGATTCAAACATCTTTATTATAATGACTCAATCAAATCTCAGATCGTTAATTAAACCGCCCACGCGAAACAACGCAATCGCTTATTAAATTTTTAACATTTGTTTTTATTTTTTTACAGAATGACAGAATAACTAAGCTCAAGATCGACAACAATCCATTCGCGAAAGGATTCCGCGCCTGCGGACAGTCGAAATGCAAAAGGAAAACCTTGGAACCTGACAACACGGAGAGCGAAGTCTCCGAAGCAAAACGCTCATGTTCCGACGAAGCCTCCTCTTGCTCAGAAGAAGGAAGCCTTCGATCTTCGTCACCCCGGTCTCCCCCTCTAGTGGAATCACCCAACCCCCTCGTAACTACGGACAACTGCCCGCCGCCTTTCTACCCCCCAGAGCTTCCGTACATGAATCCCCTTCACATGCCAATGCCTTTGGGTATCTGGCCACCTGCGATACTACCCTCGTGGGTCCCACCCCTGCCGGCTCCAGCCCCCAGCATCCCCTCACCACCAGTCCAACCCCCCTGCCGTCGGATAAAGAGCTTCACGATCAGCGCCCTACTGGGAGAGGGGTGATACCAAACACAAGGAATGGCGGGCAAAACTTGCAATATTTACGTTAAATGTAAATATTTTTATATTTTAATGTTCATCGACTACCTCGTACACTTAAAGACTTGTTACACCATCCGTTATTCTGGAATGTATATTTAAGGGTAATTAGAACGTCAGAACAGTTACAGTCGAAGCGTACCTATAGATGAATAGGCAGCGTATGTTGCGGGTTACAAACACCGAAATTATTTCTAATTTATCAACGTTGTCATCTAAATATATTATTCTACAAAATGTGTAATGTAAGCGGTCTATTAGCAGTAAGTCTGAAATATATTGTGATACTGTTGTGCCTAACAAATCTTGTATAGTTACAATCAAATAGGAAATATAATTGTATAAATAAAAAAAACTATTGCATTATCAATTTGAAATTGTGTTATAATTTTAAATAGATGTCTCGATGTATGCATAATATTTGTTCATTACCTTCGCTATACGTAGGATATAAATAGTAGGTATACTTATGGAGTTATGTACCTAAAGTAAATATGAAAAAAATGTTACTAATAATGCGTCAAGTAGCTATATAATTTAGATACCTATAACGTTACCTGGGAAATAGAAATTTTTAATTATTTGTCAACTAAGCTCCTAATAGACTGATATGGGACTTAAATAGGAACCTGTAAAGCAGGCCTTGAAATACTTAAGTATATGTTGTATCTCTTTCGCTCTATGAGTTTTACGTACCGCCGCTAGACGATAGCAAAATGTTCTTTGCCACATACTCGTATCTATGTATTTTAAAACCATGTCAACATGTAGCAACTAGAATAAACTAGGTAATATGAGGGACAAGTCCGTGAATCTCATTTTTGTACATACTGTGTAAATAGCGTAGAGTAATAAGGTAGCGAATACATTATTTTCTTACTGTATAATATATTTTAAATAGACATTTGTTGTTTGATTTTTCATTTCATTTTCTCACACTTAATTTAAGAACTAAATTATTAATTATTTTTCTCATAAAGATAAAACTTTGGTTATTATCTCATAATATTATCGAGAGAGTCACAGTCGAGAGGGTGTGTTTTGTACGTAGACCTATGGAGGGGTGGAGGAAAAGAAGGGAATGCTCAACTACGTAATAATAATGCAGGTGTCCACGGCCATCGGTAGTCATCAAATCTCCGTTGCCTCCTCATCAAAAAAACGTCACAAATTTTGCCCCATTATTGAGACTTGTGGACACCTCTCTTTAGTTGACTACGCCGCGCGCCGCGACGTAGCCACATTTCGAGGCAGTAATTAGCTTCCTTATCTCGCGTAACTCGAAGCGGTTGTCGCACAGGTCGTGGCTCGAGATGATAATATATATATCTGTGGACCACGTTAGCCTAGCCGCGTGCTAAGTACCTTAGGGACTTGTATTACGGGTTCTAGACAACGGAATATATTTAATGTTTTATAAATTTAAGAAATTTTATATATTTAAGATTTTTATTATAGAAATACACATAATACGTAGATAAACATCCATGACCAAGGCGGGATTCCAACCCGCGACCCCTGGCGCAACGTGCTCCACTTATCCGAGCCTTGTCCCACTGCGCCAGCCTGGTCGTCAAAGAAGGTAGTACCATGCTACTTTGCAGCTGAATTTGGCCGACATGACCGGGATGGTACCTTTCGCTTGCACGAGACCGGCTTAAATGGTGTGTGAGTTTTCGGTGACCTATTGCGGTGGAAGGAGGAACGCATCTGCATAACGTTGGTTGTGTGCATGTTTATGGGTGTCGATAGTCATTGTAATTATCGACGACTCATTTGCTCCCTATGGCAAGTAAAATAGGAAAAAAAACAAGGAGTTGTGCCACCTGTCTTTACGGGGCGCGAACGGCGAAGATACTGAAAACGAGAATATAATCGTACTTTAGGAGGCACGTCTATTCCTTTACCCCCTTATTAATAAACATAGAATAGCTCTATCCTAGGAATAACCTAGTAATAAACTGACATCTGTCAAATTCCTTTAAAAAACACATACGAAAGTATGGAATTTGACAGATGTCAGTTTATTACTAGGTTATTACTTAGATATAGTTATTCCATGTTTATTAATAAGGGGGATAGAGTCAAACATTAGCCGCTTAGTAATAATTATAGATTAATTTTATCCAAGCATTAACCTAGTATTAATCTGAAATCTGTCAAATTCCTAAAAAATTAAACAGTATGGAATTTGACAGATGTCATTTTAATACTAGGTTAATGTTTGGATAACGTTAATCTATGTTTATTAATAAGGGGGTTAGTCTTTGATTATATACACGTCTAGATACTGCATCAACCACCTGAAAGCGCCGTAAAACGTGTCTACTATATGTAGTAGACACGCTCTTCGCTTAAGGCAGTGTCATCTAGACCGTAACGCGATTATAAGCTCTCAAAAAAAAATAGAAATATGCCGGTTTGTTCTGTTCAACTGTGTCACAACCATGCAGGAAAATCTAATAACAAATGGAAGATGTTATTCTACCGGTTAGTTTTTAAATTTACCTATGTATTGTTAAGAAAATACGAATAATAATTTCACAATTTACTAGTGGTACGGTGTTGTCACTAGAAAAGTAGGGTAATTTTCCAGAACCAAAGGGAAGTTTTTTAAATATGTAGCAGTGGACTTTACACACTACGTTATTCTACCCCCGTGCTAAGTACCGTAAGGACTTATGTCACAGGACTAGACAACGGAACTATATTTAATATGTTTTATAAATTTAAGAAATTTTATATATTTATGATTTTTATTATAGAAAAATACATATAATACATAGATAAGCATCAATGACAAAGGCGGGATCCGAACCCACGACATCTGGCGCTATATGCTCCGCGTATACGAGCCCTGCACCACTGCGCCAGCCTGGTCGTCAGATATCAGATTTGATGAAGCACAAATCCTCGCTAAATAACACCGATTCCATCCAAGGATGATCCGTGAGGCCGGTTAAATATCTTTATTATAATGTGCAACATTCGCGTAAACTTAAGAAGTCAATATAAGTATTGTTAGTAAGTATATTTTATATTATGTAACACTGACTGTAAATAAATAAAACAGCTTCATAAAGTATATTTGGAGTCTTATTATCAAGTAAAAAATTCTAATACTTATATAGCGAACTGTAAGACTAAAACTACCTTCGCTCCTCCTCTCATTGATAATAATAAATAAAAAAAAAACCATAATTTATTTTTGATAATAATTAGCATACATTCTTTAAAAAAATCTGTTAGTTACTCCTGATTTAGTAACAAAATTTAGGGTATTTTTTATGCTGTTGGTATCCCACGCACGCATTTACGGTTTTAAAACAATCTGCACATAACTGTCACGCACACATTGTGCGAAAAATGAGACGTTTTCTTTGCGATGTTTATTTGAAATGTTCCATCTAGACGTGTATATAATCAAAGGGGGTTAGTATATACCTACTGAGTTCTGGACAGTTGATGGACGTTTAAAGAACATTTTCAGCGACTCAGTCCCAGGCCAGTGTGTGTTGCACTTTTTTTGTTTTATAGTATAAGAGGGTAAACGAGCAGTCGGAGCAGTTGTCATGACTACCGGTGTCCACAGACATTCGCATACAGTTTATACAGATGCATTGCCCTCCTTCCTCCTCCAACCTCCATGAGTCACGGGCTACTTACACACCGTACTAAACGGCATGTATGCATGTAGCCGAATTGGACGACCGGGGCGTCGTAAAGTATAGGCGTAAGTACGTTTCGTGCAGTGTGTAAGTAACCGGTGGCCCATATAGTAGTGAGGAGGATGAAGCACAACTCATCCTAGCCTTTGTGCGGATATCTATGGGCGTCGGTAGTCACGAAACTGGATCCGACTGTTCTGATCCGAAAACAACTTTGTTCTGCAAAATCTTCTGTTCTTTTCTAGTGGTCAAAATAAGAGATTTCTTTTATTATGAACATTTTGTATCGTGTTTTTCTTTTCCATTCCATCTTCATTTCTGATTGCATTCGGTTGAAGCCGGCGATTGCTGCCAGTGTCAAATAAATTTCAAAAATACCCACTTTAAATAAGAACTTTAGTTTACACACACATAATTACTAAACTAGCACATTTAAAGTGTGTGTGTAAAATGGTGTAAAGCATGTAAGTGCGTGTAACTTTTTTGCTATTAAAATTTTTAGGCGCTTATCGTTTATTGCTTATTAGTAGGGGTACGTAAATTTCGCAAATAAAAAATCGTGATTTCGCATTTAAAAAAACTCAAAATAGGAAATTTCGCATTTATTTAGCAAAAAAAAAAATACAGTGTTAAAAATTCAATTAAAGGCTAGCATTGTTGTAATTTCTACATTTTCATCTTTCATTGTTTGCCTGCGATCAGTTACGACAATGTTGTAGAATGTAGATACTAAATTACCTCTCGGCATCAACACTATTGACAGGGCAATTGAGACATTGAACAGCTGCTTTTGCAAATCCAGGGTCGCAAGATGTTATGTAACTAAAACTCGCATTACATCCACAGGAGTTTCTTGACCGACCAATATACGTAATAATTGTTAGCGCGTCTGATCAGCATTTGAATGAACGCACGTAACGTAAAAAGGTGCGAAAGTATTTAATTTTCAAATTTCGCTTTTATCGCAAATAAAATGCAGATTTCGCTTTTATCGCATCTATTTCGTAAAAACGAAATTTACGTACCCCTACTTATTAGCTTTCTAAGGATGCCCACCGCGGTCATATAACTGCGGTGTGTAAGTAGCCGGTGGCGCAAGGATGTGCAGATGTATATGGTCGTCAATAGCGGTGGTAGTAATTAAATTGACTCCGAGTTCCGACAGTTATACTATAAAAAAATATTTTAACTTTCTTATACTATAAAAAAAACCTTGGCTGCCAGTAACATCGACAAAAACTGAGAGCAATAAGCGACAGGTATCGTCTATAGCAGCTAATTAGAGCCCTGTGGGAAGAGTGAGCATATATTGATAGTTTACCGCCCAACTACGAAATTTGGTATCTCTCTACGCAGTTTCAAAATAATGACGTCTAGCTTACTGGCCTGCACAGATGAGGTATTTTTGTCCGCGGCGTAGAAAAAAGTACGGTCTGCGAATAAAAAGTACCCCGCAGATTTACTGCGTACTCAACGCACACGGTGAGCGATCATTTGCTTCCCGGAACGTACCTCACTCTGGAGTGCACAACGCTGACTAAAGTCCACCGTGTGCGTTGCTTCGCCTAGTCACTAGCTCTATTTCTTTCGGGGACTCCCCAGTACTTGTGTTCAGTTCTCTCTCTGCATGTCCCCGGTTATTCGGGGGTTTTTTGGACGTGGTATTTTTGATCCCTCGTTTGCGTTACTATATACAGTTGTAAGCGTTCTATTTTAGCGGAGAAAAAAGTCCGCGGACTAAAATCCTTTGTCCTCCTAAAAGGCCATAAATGTTTCACATCTATCTAGACACAGAAAGCTGTACATAACCATAAGCTTATGTAATGATTTTAATAATAAAACCACATTTCCATTGATCACATTTTATTCATTCTATGTCTATACATTGGAAAAGTGTGAATTCAACATTCTTAGACACCATACACAACACCGAGAGTAACATACAACACAACTCCTTTGTCAGCCATGCAGAAAGCACACAATATAAAGAGGATTTATAATATATCTTTTTTAATTGTTAACAAATTTTGTCACAAGATTCCTGCATTGTACATGCCTTAGCCTTATATAAAATCTTTCAAAACTAAAAAAATCAACTGTAAAAAAAATTGTTTTTTTTTGAAGCGCTTTTGTGAACACAAATCACCAGATCCAATACACATTTACGAACATTCTAATAGAACTCCTTTACACTTCCCTTTTTAAATTTAAAAGCTTCTGAATTACTGTCAAAATTGGTCTGGTAGTTTTTTTGTAGTACATTGACAAACAGACATAAATTTACAAAATATTAATATATAGGTACATAATTATAATCAATAAAACAGTATACTTTGTATAAATAAATTACAACATTAAATCATGTATCGTTGATAGTTAATAAAGACATACAATAATTGACCTAGAATATTGTTTTAGTTGCCCTAAAAACTCAAGAATCACAGAGTTTTTTAGGGGATATCTTACATTTGTAGTGAGTTGAGGATCTAGAAGATGCAAGTCCTTTTATGAAACTTACTGAATTTCCCTGATAAAACCTACATTAACTATAGGTTCAGTGTTTTTTACTAGCGCCTAATCCCTCTAAATAAAATTCTAGACCGTGGGGGTCTAGAATTTTATTAAGAGGGTTTCTGTGAGTTGCTGATAACTTTTCTTTAACATTGGAAATACATGTCTTAGTTTTAAAAAGGCCATTCTTTAAACTACTTTGACATAGATATATCAGAAACTTGATAATAAGTGTTCACTTTAGGATTATAGTAATTCATATACAAATACATAGAAAAAGAAATGTATAATGTGTCGACATGTGAATAACTAACAGTATATAATTTGTTCCACATATTCTATCCAGCGACAAGATTTTGAAGTTCTGAGGTAAGCTCCGCCGTGTCTATATTTGGTTTGCTGTTTGTACCGAGAGAGGGGACACTAGACTCTCTGTTACAAGCCTTTTTATGTACAAACCAATGAAGACGTTGGCACTCCCTATCACAATACTGTACGGATTTACACTTTGAACATTTCTTCGCTGGTTTCTCCTCCCCGCAGGTACTACAGTATGGAATAGCATCCACAAACCCTCTCTGACCATTGATGGTACAGTTAATTACAGATAGAGCCGGGGGAGGATCCTTGCTTGTTAACGATGTAACCATTTGATGGAAGGTAGTACATTCTCTATAGGGGAACTCTCTAACACAGTCCTTTAGGAATGTATCCATTAGGTCCAACGAGTACCCATCTTTGCCTGGTTTTAATAGTTTCTTAGCAAAGACTTCAACTATATCATGTTTCTTTTCATCTTTATTTTCCGAGTTTGGTTTTTGTTTATCACGTATGTTGTTGATCTCTCTTATTATATAAGCTAAATAGTGATACTTAAAAGCCATTACTTCATTAGTATCGCTTCCTCTAGTCATTTCTTTTTTACATAGCATATCCAGGACCCTGCTCACCTTTTCGGCATTATCAAGTAGAGCTGGCATATGTTGGAGGTTCAGTGCTAGTCTCACAGGATGTATGTTGACTCCTAGCACAAACCTATGAAGAGGATCTACCAAGACAGATGGTAGGGGTGGCTCTGTCTGCTGCCCTTGCGCCACGGAGTAGTATGATATTTCTTTAAGTGGAATGTAGTTGTTGATTGTTGCAACAGTGTGATGGTTACCAACAAAAGCAGCCATTTGCGATGCTGTACGTCCAACAGAGTTTGTAGCCGTAGATTTAGCTCCCGCATCCAGTAAGAGTTTGCAAACATCAGAGTTTCCAGACAAAGCACCAAAATGAAGAGCAGTGTAATTGTATTCATGTTTTCCAGAGTTTACATCAGCCCCCTGTAAGTATATAAATAACATTTTAACTTAACATTATGAGTACTATTTATTTTTAAACTATGTCTCAAAATTGTTCATATACATTCTACACAATCTGTAGTATAAATATAAAATGCGATACACTAACATGTTTTATGTAATGATTTATTTTAGTAGCTATACCCTCCAATTCACTCTGATAGATGTATTGGTAGGTAAAAAAATTGTTTCATAGCTACAAGAACACTCAGATAATTACATGACAATATTATATACTGTGATATTAGACTTTTATACAAATTATACATGTTATGTGCGTTACTATAGTAAAAATAGGTTGATGTTTAATTTCATTATTCATTTATTTGCATATGCATTACATGATAGGACCTATAACCAAGCATGTTTGAATTTTAAGTTTGTTTAATTATTAAATATATTTGTTAACTCGTAATTCTTAGATTTCATTACTTTTAAAAGATATGATGGTATTAAACATGTGTTAACCATCTTACAAGGACAAACCGAAAACTTGAAAAAAAAGGCTTCAGATATAAATTATGATTCCACACAGACACAGAAACTAAATTAATTATGACTCAGAAACTAAACACAACTAATAATGTATGTTGTTTTCATTATTATCAATGGAATTTCCAATCTACATAGCTTAAATAAAAATTACATTGTTGTTACACGCAGGACGTTTTCAATTCACGTACAACTCTCTTGCTAGAGTAATTCAACTACAACGAATTTAACAGCTATATAAATGAAAAACACGTACCCTATCGAGCAATAACTGCACCATATCCTTGTTACCCTTATAAGCAGCGTGCTGGAGCGCCGTCATACCATTTTCGTCAAATAAATTAACAGTCCCTTTATAGTTTGCTAGTAAATTTTTAAATTCACTCAAATCTCCTAGAGCTATAATAGCAAATATATTTTCGGCAGACATTATAAATGAATTTTACTACTCTTTGCACAATAAATTAACAAGCGTTCTCCAGATTTTAAAATTCAATGACAGATCATACCACCGAAGTGACAGCAGTCAAAAGTGACATAATATTTTTTTCAAACACATGCGAAATTTATTGATTGGCCTTTTTTAATAGAATATATTATCTACTTTGGTAACGAAATGTTTTATTCTGGACCAGGACATTTTTGTTTATTGATCCAGATTATAGGCATAATCATGATAGGAATACGAGAAACAGGCACGCATTAGATATACCAATTCATAGACCTAGTAAAATAAGGAATTCCCTTCAGGGGCAATGCTGAATGGATAATATGCGTTTACAATAGGCTCAAAGAAATCGTCCAAAAACTTTCGATTAATATTTTTAAATCAAACCCACACCGCATCCAATGTCATGTTCAAAGTTCACTCCCACTCGTGCCCTACATACTAATATTTATCACTTTCAAAATCACTTTAGTAATACATATTATGATAAGAATCATCTAGAGCAGTGATTCTCAACCTTTTTTTGTTGCGGCACATATTTAACGATATCAAAATTTGGCGGCACATTTCTTCATGCTATACAAGGTTACTTTTTGGTCACCGGCCAAATTTTAAAATAAGGAAGTAAACATCATTCCAAGGATGTGTTTATTGTCTAATTGTAATATTTTGTTAAATAAAAAACCATTTGAAATGGTCCTTAAAAATACACCGATCTTTGTTCGCACATGAAGTGTATCGACTTCAAGTTAAGTGACACCGGCCGATCGCGACTCGCGAGCTAGATGCCACGTGAAACATGTTTATAATATGGGGCAAAGTAATTGTTTCTAATTATATCTATTTTTTTTTATTTCATAAATTGAATGTATTGATTCTGAACCAAACCTGAAAATTTGGTCGGTGGCCAAATTTCAGCTTGATCCGTCCAGTGGTTTGGGCTGTGCGTTGATAGCTGGCTATGTCACGTTTGAGTTTTATATATATAATTTAATATATTTTTTTTATTTTTTTTTTTTTATAGATAGAATATACGCTAAGTGACTGAAGGTCAGTGCAGCTTCATCGATATGAGAGGTGAACTCACCTGGAGCGTCGAACCTCTGTACTTGTGGTCGATAGGGGGACAGACCCCCCCTTCTTTCCCAGACTAATGGGAGAAGGCAAACCGGACTTATTGCGATTAATAGGTTGTACTATTATTATCTGGCCGAGGACAACGGGTGTCCTCAACTCCCTACCTTTAACGGAGGGGAGCAGCTCGCGCGCGGCAGCTAAAAAGTGGCCGACACGGGTCATGAGCTTGAGGAGCTCTGTGAGCTATCTTGACTGGGGGGCCCGGACCCCCCTTCCACCACTGGCGGGTGGTACGACTCGTGCACGGGTGTCGCGATTAACCTAACCGGTTCGGCGGTTTGATTTGAGCTCTGCAAAAGGGCACTGGCATTATTCCCTGAGACTAAACTAACATCGTCGTTCTGGCTGTCAGGAGCCGAACGTGTGTGCTGTTGTCTGTCAGGGTGAAGTTGTGGTCGGAACTGTGTCCGCGTCCGGATCCCCCGGACGGGGTGTAGAGTACCTGCATCGCGGGTGTGTGTCTGTCTTTGTTTACGTGTCTCGATGACTCGTGTAACAGTTGTAGTGATAATGTCGTCGGCATCAGCCAGAACATGTCTGGGACGGCGACCGACATTAGTCACGCAGTCGGGGTTGTAATCCGCTGCTTTCGTGACAAGGGGGTTGGGGTGAGAGGTGGCCCTATCGAAATGAGAAATTTAATATATATATATATAGATTAAAGCAAGACATGAAGTTTATCCTAAAATGTATAATATGGAGTAGACTTTCCTACATATAGGTAATATTTCATTTTATTATTGTAAAATAATTTTTAAAATTATCTACTTTAAATTATCTACTTTGTAGGTTTTTTTTATATCTGCATTAAAATATGCCAAATCAAATATATTTCGCTTAAGGTGCATCCACACCATGCCGGCGGCACGGCCGGCGGCACGGCCGGCGGCATTGCCGCTGACATTTGCCGGCGGCATGCCGGCGGCAATGCCGGCGGCAGCTTGTTTGTACACGTATAGGCCGCTGACATTTGCCGCGGCATGCCGCCGGCAAATGTCAGCGGCATGTGTGGATCCACCTTTAGAGTGCTCGCAAGATAACTCTGCGCGCGACAGGTGGCGTACTTAATGTTGCCAGTTTAAGTACTGAATTTCACCTTTCACCAATGATTGGAAGTTGGGAACACAACTACAGCGATGGTCGTATGCAACTAAATTTATGTTCTTATAGTTGATACAATTAATAGTACTATTACCAATGATATTACAAAAGAATAGATATGCTACGTTAATAGTAGGCGGCGTTCAAATATTGTTTCGTTGTCTACAAAATGACAAATCTTGTTAAATTTAAAATGACAAATCAAATTATAATAAACGTCAACTTCGACTGCAATAGATAATGCGGAACGTATGTAAAAGCAAGGGATAGTTATATTTTGTAGAGTTTTGTCCTTGAATTACTAATAATTAATAAATCATAGAATATGCGGTTTAGCTATAGAAGCGACAAAAGGTTTACTAGAATGATAGAATGAAGTGTTTAATAAAACAACAAAAAAATATCGTTCTCTATTTATTTACAACATATTTTTGATATATTATGACATATTTGACATATTTTTGAGAATAAAAATATCGTTTCCAATCATTGACATAAAGTGTATCTTATTATTTCGTTATAGTTATAATTAATTTACATAAGATAACTTTGCGCGCGGCCGAAATTGGAACTAACTGGTGTCCGCCGTCTTGTCGTTTACGTCAGGTGTGAAGAGTGTGTGTCGAAGTCCGCGTTTTACTTCATTTTGAGTGTAAATACTAGCCATCATTATGCCAAAAGTGATTAAATGTAATAATAATTTAATCAAGCGTATTTTAAAGATGTGTTTAAATTACTGATGGAAGGTCACTCCTTGATTTTTACTAATGTTTCTTGAGTTATTTGAACTATTATATACACACGAAGGCATTTTATGAAATAAAAATTGTACTCAAAGACGTCACATTTAGACAAGGACTCTAATACGTATGACACAAAATCTAGTTGAGATGTCTTCTCTAGTAGTACATATAACTCAATGACTAAGTGTGCATTATTAATATTTACGTGATATTAATAATTATCTATCTACTAAAAAAAAGTTAATTGCATATCCAGATAATGAGGGAAGTTTAATTGTTATGGCAGCCTTAATAATTACCTGTCAAATATGCAATATACAATACACCTGACAAGACAGCGGACACGAGTTAGTTCCAATTTCGGCCGCGCGCAAAGTTATCTTGCGCGCACTCTAGTCAGAGAATACTATAGACTAAGTGATAACAAATGTCTCCTTCTCACAAGAAAAGGATTAACTTATGCCTATAACCTGTAATCAAGCGAGGCAGAATGATGCAATATTTTGTCTCGCTACGCGTGCCCGTTTTTTCAAGGCTAGCTAAATACATCGCTAAACAATTTTGACGTTGGTTAAAGCATTTTTTGTTTGTCATTATTTAGACTTGAAAAATAATTGGAAACAGCTCAAAATTATACGATACCCGTTTTGTACAAGATCAGTAACTATTACTGGTATATCACTATTTAATGCACATAAATAATAAATGGTCGATTCACTACAGCGGTGCCAGGCGTCGATATATCAAAGTGTTGAAGTGTATGTACAAGAAAATCACGATGTCTCTCCGATTACAGGATCAGAACTCGAAACCAATTCAAAAAGGGACACATAATTTCTCTAAAACTTTTCACTGCTGTACTGGAGGATGTCTCCAAGCTCCTGAACTGGAAAAGACTCGGCGTCAACGTCATGGGCGTCATCACTCGCGTTCAATCTCCTGATTGTGTCTATGGCAGAATCGCTGGAAGAGCTGAGATAATTGCTCGTTGGACAGATCGTAGCATTAGAGTCGTTGTCGATGGTGCATGCTCGGACCTCATTCATCAAATCGATGGAGTTTCCCAACAAATGGGTCTTAAAATGAACTTAGGAAAAACAAAAATCATGTCCAATGGTCGCGTGACTTTGGGACATTAGGTACTTGTTTGTTCTATTTAAAATTTTTGGAATTAAATTTTTTGGAATTCATTTTTTGAAGTTGTTGTAAGTACATTTATCTGGGACAAACTATCCAATTAGGAAAATCCAATTTCAAGAAAGAGATCGATCGTTGAATCCCACTTGGACGGGCAATAAATACCACAGCGCCCTAAGTTGAACACTTTCCTTTTAGTGATGGCACCGAGACTTGGCCGCTATATGTGGCCCTCTTAAATAAGCTTAGAGCGACTCAGCGTGCCACGGAAAAAGCTATGAGTGGTATTTCTCTGCAAGATATATCCGCAATTCGGAGATCCGTAAGAGAAGCCTGGTAACCGACGTAGTTCTGAGATGCAGCAAGATGAAGTGACAATGAACAGGTCTCATTGCTCGCAAAATAGATAACCACTAGAAGGAAGTTGATATTTTCTAACTCAATTTCAACGATTTACGTAGCGTTTTCAAACAGGGTTTGTATGTAGGTATACATATGGTCATGCCATAACGAATGAATGAATGAAATAATTACAATTTCGGTAGGTGCAGTCCTTTTGATGTTAGGTATACATCAGGGGTTTAATTTTTTTTTCTATTAGATAAGTAGGGCCATATTATCACGACTTTGAAGACACGCTAACTGTCGAAGCCCATAATTCTTAGCACTACGTCCACGCTATTCGAATTTTTTGTCGAGAACATTGCCCTCGAATGCGATATGGTCACCCTACTCAACGTTTTCCTTAAGGATTGAAAAAAATGAGTTATCTTTAAAAATATAACACTTACAGGGACGATTGGTTCGTCAAATTTTAGTACAACATATTTCACAATATCTGATGTAACTACCTTCTACCTATAAGTTTCGATTTTTTAAATATAGTTCAATATAAGGATCACTCAGTTGGGACGATTGAGAAAAAACAAGGTTTTCATTTTGTCTTAAGCCAGTAAGATTTCAAGCACGTTCTTTGTTTCTCAAATTTTCCCAGAAGCATAATTTATAACAAACATGATAATGTTTCATATTTTTCAGTGTATGGTGGTGTTTTAAAAGATCACTCAACTGAACATAGTGCATTCTGAGAGATCCATATAAACCGTTCTAAATCTTAAACGGGGCGAACGAATCGAAAATTTGTTTATCAGCTTTCACAAATTATTCACAATTATTTCAAATGCAAATTATAAACACATAGGTAGTATATTTTCTGATACGCGTTATGGCTTATTCTTCAGATGTCCAGATTGAGAGATCCAGTTAATTAGTTCTAACTTTCTTTGTGTAGGTTTCACAAATTTTATACATTACCATGAAGTTTTCACAATTATTTCCTAAATCCTCTCATAATTTGGTTGTGGTTGGATAAGGTTTTTGAAAAGATCTCTCAGTCCACACGCACACCTTGCGTCGCACTACAACGCGCAGCAAACCCAATCTCCCCAGATGTGCCTTAGTCGTGCCACTACCTCTTACGACCAATTAAAAGCAAGATATGTATACTTGACGCTCATATGAAGCAGGTAGGTATATGCTGTAGCTTTTCGTATGGTTAGAGAGTACAGTGTCCCATTGGGGGATTAAGATGAAGTAGGCCACACACCTGCATAGCTGCTCGAATATTAATGGGCGTAAGTAGCGACCAAGTGGATCAAACTACTAGTCAATCCGATGAAACTTTATAGGGCTTCACTTCCACAGTACCTATTTTTTTTTTTTATATAATATATGAGGGCAAACGAGCAGCCGGAGCCATTTTCATGACGCCCACAAACATCCGCATAGAGGCTATACAGATGCGCTGCCCTCCTTTCTCCTCCCACCTCCATGGGCCACCGGCTACTTAC
>LUGF01011463.1:63471-83933 GCA_001625245.1 Calycopis cecrops
TTGAAAAATAATTGGAAACAGCTCAAAATTATACGATACCCGTTTTGTACAAGATCAGTAACTATTACTGGTATATCACTATTTAATGCACATAAATAATAAATGGTCGATTCACTACAGCGGTGCCAGGCGTCGATATATCAAAGTGTTGAAGTGTATGTACAAGAAAATCACGATGTCTCTCCGATTACAGGATCAGAACTCGAAACCAATTCAAAAAGGGACACGTAATTTCTCTAAAACTTTTCACTGCTGTACTGGAGGATGTCTCCAAGCTCCTGAACTGGAAAAGACTCAGCGTCAACATCATGGGCGTCATCACTCGCGTTCAATCTCCTGATTGTGTCTATGGCAGAATCGCTGGAAGAGCTGAGATAATTGCTCGTTGGACAGATCGTAGCATTAGAGTCGTTGTCGATGGTGCATGCTCGGACCTCATTCCTCAAATCGATGGAGTTTCCCAACAAATGGGTCTTAAAATGAACTTAGGAAAAACAAAAATCACTTTGGGACATTACTTTTCATAGTTTTCTGTTTCTTTATCAACGTTCTCTGTTGAAAGTAATTTGCTTCAAGCCTCGTCGTTTTGCGACTTCTGAGTTATACAAGCTATGTGACGTATTGACTGTGAGACATTTTACAATTCACGTTAAAGATAGGTACGTAAGAATGTGCATTATCAAACTTCTACAGTAATGAGAAGAGGGAACATAAACGTGATCAATATCCACAGTACAAAAACAAAATTTGCTTAACGTCAATTCACTTTTAGCGCAGCTAGATTGTATAATCGCATAAATAATACCCTTAACATACACAATCTAGATCATTATAATTATAAGAAAAATGTCACAACCTGGATAAAGACACTGGACTATGATGATACCGAATCACTTTTGTACCAATAAAATAATAATTATTATAAATAAAAAATCTGGAATAAAAACTAATATACAAGACAAAATTGACCACAGACCGAACACCGACCGAACACATACACACATAGACACACTCTAACACACGCACATACACGCACACACACGCGCACACACGCGTACACACACACACACACACATACACACACACACACACACACACAAACACACATAATATACACAATACGTATACTAACACTTGCATGGAGTAAAATATAGCCTATTTTTTAAGAAAATTAAAGTGTAGAAAATTATGTTTGTTTCTACACATTGCCATCAAATTCTAAATACAATAAACTGTGAAATAAGATAACTTTATATATAAGCTACGGAAGAGCGGGATACTCCTGACACAGGTTTTTTTCAAAACTTACTAGGAGATCCCACATACTGTATTGTTATCATTATTGAGGAAAGAAATAAAAATTATTCTATTATTCAAAATTATTCTATTATTACTTGTTTGTTCTTTTTAAAATTTTTGGAATTAAATTTTTTGGAATTCATTTTTTGAAGTTGTTGTAAGTACCTTTATCTGGGACAAACTATCCAATTAGGAAAATACAATTTCAAGAAAGAGATCGATCGTTGAATCCCACTTGGACGGGTAATAAATACCACAGCGCCCTAAGTTGAACACTTTCCTTTTAGTGATGGCACCGAGACTTGGCCGCTATATGTGGGCCTCTTAAATAAGCTTAGAGCGACTCAGCGTGCCATGGAAAAAGCTATGAGTGGTATTTCTCTGCAAGATATATCCGCAATTCGGAGATCCGTAAGAGAAGCCTGGTAACCGACGTAGCTCTGAGATGCAGCAAGATGCAGTGACAATGAACAGGTCTCATTGCTCGCAAAATAGATAACCACTAGAAGGAAGTTGATATTTTCTAACTCAATTTCAACGATTTACGTAGCGTTTTCAAACAGGGTTTGTATGTAGGTATACATATGGTCATGCCATAACGAATGAATGAATGAAATAATTACAATTTCGGTAGGTGCAGTACTTTTGATGTTAGGTATACATCAGGTGTTTAATTTTTTTTTTCTATTAGATGAGTAGGGCCATATTATAACGACTTTGAAGACACGCTAACTGTCGAAGCCCATAATTTTAACACTACCTCCACGCCAATCGAATTTTTTGTCGAGAACATTGACCTCGCATGCTTAACGCAATCCCCCGTTGGGTCATAAACCTCGTAGCCATCCCTTGCGTCGCACTACAACGCGCAGCAAACCCAATCTCACCAGATGTGCCTTAGTCGTGCCACTACCTCTTAAGACCAATTAAAAGCAAGATATGTTTACTTGACGCTCACATGAAGCAGGTAGGTATATGCTGTAGCTTTTCGTATGGTTAGAGAGTACAGTGTCCCATTGGGGGATTTAGATGAAGTAGTCCACACACCTGCATAGCTGCTCGAATATTAATGGGCGTAAGTAGCGACCGAGTGGATCAAACTACTAGTCAATCCGATGAAACTCTATAGGGCTTCACTTCCACTGTAGCTATAAGTTCGGGTTCAAAAAAATCTGCTCGTTTGTTTTTTTAGCCATAACAAACTCCTCCTACGTCGTCTATGAATGGTTATAGAAATGAAACAGCATTTAGGTACAGTAATTATAAACAAATTTATTATATAAAATCAATAGTCATCATGGCTGGTATGACTATTGATTGCTTACACAACATCTACGAAAACTTGCAATATATAATTACTAAGATATAAGAATACTACAACATTTGAACATTTAGAATCGAAAATCTACTTCAGATAGAGCGGACTATAATCGCTAGAATATTGAGATTTAAATTTCTACTGATAATATTTAATCGTAGACAGATTTAATATTTTGAAATTTGAATATCTACAGATAATACCTAATTAATATTTGAAAATTCGAATTTCTGCAGATAATACTTAATATTTTGAAATTCGAATTACTACAGATAATTATTTGGACACAACATAGACAAGACGGGTGTGTGAAGCGCCATCTCTTCTTCCCTTTAAGCCTTCTACAGATCACAATTCATCAATCCGCATTGCCCAAGACGGAGTGACGAATAGTGGTTATCCAATTTAAACCAATACAACTTAATATAATAATTAATAATAATAAGAATAAAAAATGGAGCACCTACATCGATTTAAACATCAAGATAATATTATTAGGATTATGATTATTGAAAGATTGTGAATATTATTTTTCGTAATTACGGTCAACATTTTTTTGTATTTTTTGATTTTTTTTGATTATTCGATTATTTTAATTTAAATAGACACTAATATTGCGATTACATATTCGATTGCCTACTAATTTTTTAAATTAACTACATGTGGGTATATGAACTTTTTACTACTACTATATTAATTACTTATTAACTACCATTTCTATTATCTACACAGCATTTTTTAGTTATTTAAAATTATGTAATTAATAAGATTATGCGGAGAAGAAAATGTTTGATACATCCTACATATAGAAATATTCTACTACTACACACTATTTATAGAATTAACTATTAAAAGTTTATCATCAATAACTATATTATAAATCTACAATATCGTTTTTAACGATTTCAAACATTATTTTATACTATATGGAATAAGTATATGTATATTGCGACTAAAAAAAACAAATTGTATAAAATAAGTAAAAGACATCATTTAAAACTTATTTAAAAACATTGAGTATTATGAATTAAACTATAAATACTTAGGTAGGTAATTAAAATACTATATAACCAACATTGAAGGAGGAATATTGAGTAAGCCAGTTTAAAAATGATTTATGGAAACAATTATAATATATTTTATTAAAAATAACTCATTGTGCGACTCATACTGTTCTAATTGTTCCAGATTCAACCTTGTAGCTTATTGTTTATACACAATTATATTAAAACATCGACGGTTTTCTGAATATTGCATAATGTCTAAGTCTATATCTACTAGTATATGTATATAGATAAATGCTACATGCGCCAATACCTACAAAAAATGTTCGACTAAAGGTGTTCGCATATTATAACGATTCGACGTTGACTCCCCTAAAACTCAACTCAACATAATTATGGTTATAATGTGCGAACATCTTTAGTGGATTTTTTAATCTAAATCTAAATATTAAACATGTTTACTTAGCTAATATTGTTCTACAATAAATATTGCATATGATGTAGATACGCGTCTTTTAGATATACGAATCGAAAGCTAAACCGCAACTAGATCTATTTCTAATTTGGCTACGTTATTATAGTTAAGTATTTCCAATATAGCTTTAATATATTCTCACCTTCTTACATGATATACTCTACTATTTTTTTATATATGTATAATATATTATGTCGTTTACATAAAAGTTAAATGTACCTACTATAGATATATTAACAACAATTGCATTTAGAATGCATTAAATTAGAAATCCGCTACGATTCTAGAAATCGTGCACTTGAAGATAACTACATACACTAATAAACTACTACAATTTTTTTGAGTTTTTTTTACATTTTTCAAATAGCGAAGATCTGCACATAGAGGATAAAAGTGCAAATAATTATATATCTAATATTTAATGGTATTTAAATATATATTATACAATTTAGTCCTAAAACTTTTTGAAGCGATAGTAAAGCATTGCGACAAAAGCAATACATTTTAGTAGTTAAATATTCAATACAATAATACCATAATTTCGAATAGCTACCGTGTATTGTTAATATAAACTAACAACTATACAACCTAGAGACGAATGTAGGTAGGAGACCGCCATCTTGTGACATTTAAAGTCACAAGAAAAAAAAAAAAATTCTTTCTACAGGCATATAACCGTAATTTATTTTATAAGAAACATAAATATCTACTGCCATCAAAAGTTTTCTTCCGCCATCTTGTGACATTTAAAGTCACAAGAAAAAAATTCATTCATTCTACAGGCATATAACCGCAATTTATTTTATAAGAAACATAAATATCTACTGCCATCAAAAGTTTTCTTATTTTGTTAAAGTATAAGGGGACAAACGAGTAATCGGAGTCATTTTCATGACGACCGACGCCCATAGACATCCGAATAGAGGCTATACAGATGTATTGCCCGCCTTCCTCGTCCCTCCATGGTCTTATTTCTGGTATTCACCTACTCGGTCTATTTGACTAGATTTAGATTCTAATTAATCTATTTAGAAGCACTATGTATCTAGATACTTTTTTACATCCACTCTTCTAGCAACTGCAATGTTAATTTAATTTCTGATTTATTGTAATCGCCACCGTTGCAGTTCTTAATTTTGTTCTATTGTTTTATTAATACAGATTATATTCTTAAAGCGACGAAATTCTAAAATCGATATTAGTGATGTATTAAGTTAGTGAATATTACTCATTACAATAAGACTTCAACGGATTTTATCGTGGTTTATTTAATTATTTAATTGGACTGTTCCACTCGTGTATTAAATAAATAAATAAACTGCGATTATCCGTTGAAGTTGTTTCATTGTAACGATATTTAACCTACAAGCTACTCTAATATATAGGTTATTTTCTGATAAGATTAAATATTCCAACGATGCTACTAGATCATCGCGTTTCATTCCTTCGAGGGCGTTCGAGAATATTCGTGAATGTTCGCGAACCTTCTAGACGTAGTAGACGTCGAAGGAGAGCTGAGCTCAAACAAGGGCTGGCTGGCCCGGGGGAGCGGTGGCGGGGGGAGGGGTGCCCGGTGACGTCACCGCGGAGGCCAGACGGACGCCGCCGCTCTCGGAGACGACCACTCCGTTGTGCGTGCTGCGCTCGGTGTCCGCGTATGGTGTCGTCAGAATGGTGAGACGCTGGAAACGTATAGAATAACATAAGTGAGAGTAAGACGAACATATTTTAATATAATAATAATAATCAACAACACGATCGGCTCAACCTAGTTACTACTCCACCCAGCCGGTCGTCAAAATTCTTCATAATCTTCATAATTTCTACAGTACAGTAAATACATATAGTACATATTGTATATCAAATCGATTATAAAAACTTGTCGACTGTAAAAATAATTAATTAAAAGCCAGCCACTTAAGTATGAAATAACGGTGTCCTGCAGTTCGTAGCAAGCGCTCGTAGTGCCGCGAACCTATGCTACGTACAACGTAGCGGCTCTTGGTTGTGCTACGAATCTTCGTAGATTTACCTGTTTATACTACGTAGAACGTAACCGTTAGTGGTGAGACGGTGATTGCAATTCCCGTGAAAAATCACTGTGATATTAATTATAAACAGCGATCGCTGTAGTGAATGCTCTTTGCGCAAGCAGTGATTGAATCACTACATGTTTACAGCGACCGGTCACTGTTATTACGCGTTCGTCGTGATCGCTGGCAGCGATGCAGCTCACGGTGATTTTTCACAGCGATTTCGATCGGTCACCATTTACCTCTAGCGCTAATCGTCATGTTTTGACTTGTACAGATTTGTCGTTTTGTTTTTATTGCTAATTGCGATCAGTTCATTTAGTATATTTTGATTTAGGCGTGTGAAATGTAACTGCTCGTTAACGGATCGCACTAACTAATAATAAGTTGGTTTTTAATTAAATAGTAATTACGTAATAATATTAGTGTATTTAATATATTTTCTATAAAGTAATATTATTTTAAAAACTTTTAGTACCTATTTCTTCATGTTATAAGTATTAATTTCAGTTGGTGTTTACCTATAGTTTAATAACATAGTGGCTATTTGGGACTTGATGTTTAGGAGCATTGAAAACGTTTGTTTTGGCCTTTTTATAACACAATTTAATGTTATTAAAATAAATAGGTATGGATCTTGTTGTAAAAGATACATGTTTACAGTAAAGGAAATAGGCATATAGACAAGTGACCTTCAAAATGCAATATGAAATATCGTGATCACCGCAAGGCGCGGCTCTAAAGTAAAGAGTGATTTAAAGAGTGAATAAATCACTACAACTGCACAGGGCGATCGCCGCTATTCAAATATCACTCTTAGGCCAACCTCTAGTAAGTAATACGAGCGTAATTCTGCTCCTGTCCATAATATAATAATAATATAAATTATAAGGTCTTTGATGAATCTGTATTGGGTTTCTCTTATTTCAGCGGTGCAAGTTCAGGTCCCAAAAAATTAAGTAAATAATAAATTTAAAAAAAAAGAAATTTTCTCTTAAAAACTTATTGTTACACCAAATTTTTGGAAATTATTTATCTCAGTTTCATTTTCCTTCAACACCAACATCACTCCGAAAGAAAAAAAAGTTATTAATCTAAAAATATTTAAAAAAAAATAAAAATCTCAAATGTGTTATTTCTGCCATGGTTACCTCAAAGAACGTTCCCTTCGTAGTGAGAATCTTATAAACCGCCACAGTGGGTATACAAATGACGCTAGAGCCAGCTATCGCCCAGCCCAGCGCGTTGGCCCAGCCGGGGTAGACGTAGTCGTCGTACTGCAGCGGCGCGTAGTCCAGGAGCCCGTACACCGTGATGAAGAGCAGGAACGCCGGCGCGACGAACCGCCAGCAGATGCGCCAGTACAGGCCCGGGCGGAAGCCGATCATGTCGCGGATGTCCTCGCAGAATCTCTCCGTACCTAAATGTAATTATGGGCCTTATTATTTTTTTTTATGGTGTACGAGGGCAAATGAGCAGCCGGAGCCATTTTCGTGGCTACCAACGCCTACAAACATCCACATAGAGGCTGTACAGATGCGCTGCCCTCCTTTCTCCTCCCACCTCCACGGGCCACCGGCTACTTACGCACCGCACGAAACGCGACAGCACAGCTGTCACTTTACGCCGGTCTCGTGTAAGGCAGAGGTACCTACCCGGTCGTGCCGGCCCAATTCGACTGCATGCAAGCATGCAGTGTGGCATTTTTTTTGTTTTTACTCCAAGTATCTGTCAAATTCTTTAATAATAAACTATGGAAGTTGACAGATAATTTGACAGATACTAGCTTAATAATTGGAGTAAAGTTAATCTATGTTTATTACTAAAGGGGATATTGTCATGGAATTTTGTCTTTGGAACTCGACGTGGTTTCTGGTTTCGGGTCAAATATTATTAGGTACCGCTAATAGCATAAAAATAATTGAAGAAAAGTTACAGCTTTGGACTTCTTAAAATTAATGTAGGTAAAGAAAGTTCTATCTAATCTATAGAATTTGTAATAAAGATAGCAGATAAAAAGAGCCTGCTTTTCTTTATCTGGATTGACTTGGCGTACCTGATGAAGTAAATACTATTGTATTAGTTGACAATCATTACTAAGAATCAAACTACTTACATAGTAATATTATAGTTGGATTTCTAGTCAAAAGTTAACCATGTAGTCACGTAATTCTGTCACATTTTTACCACAATATTTTGGCTAACGTTAGACGTTTTCTCGATTTCGAACGCAAGTAGGAGCTAACAAAATAGGACTCTATCTTATTCTGGGGAGCATTGCGAATGTGGAGATCCGTCCTAGTCTATGGACGATCTTCTCGCGGCCAATGATGCTGCCACAGCTGTGGCACAGCACTGGGCGCATAAATTTGATCGGCCGAACAACTGGAAGAAGCTTTTCATGGATGTGGAATAAAACTTGCCATAAATCCAGGAAACGGCGATGGCCTCGAAGAACACGGCGACCAGCATCGAGTATCCCGCGGCGTACCGGTCCAGCAGGTGGAAGAAGTAGAAGCCGCCCTTGGTGCACGAGGTCAGACCCACGAAGAAGTAGAGCGTGAAGAGGCAGGCCACGAAGATCTCCCGGTGGCGGCCTATTGGGGGGTACTCGTCGCTCAGCGCCGTTATGATGGCCTCGGAGCCACCGAACTGGAATTGTCCATTTAGTGAGAGGTATTGTCGAATTGGGCCGGCACGATCGGGGAGGTACCTCTCGCTTATACGATACCGGCGCAAAGTAACTGTGCTGTCGCGTTTCGCGTGGTGTGTAAGTAGCCGGTGGCCTGCAGGTGTGTCACCTCTGTGCAGATGTCTATGGGCGTCAGTAGTGATAACAACGGCCCCGACTGCTCATTTGCCACCATATAACTTACACGATACCGGTGTAAAGTGACTGCTGTCGCGTTTCGTGCCGTGTGTAAGTAGCTGGTGGCCCTTTGAGTGAGACGGTGGAAGGAGAGCTGTGCATGTGTAGCCCCTGTGCGTCTACGGGCGTTGGTGGTCATGAAAATTTCTCCAACTGCTCGTTTACCCCCTTGTACTATAAAAAATGCTACGAGACTGAAAATATTTCTTTCTTTCGTATTGACTCTACTGTTGTAGGAAAACGACACTTAAATAAATGATTTCCAATAATCTGGTCAAACAACAAATTATTAATTCACATGTGTGTATTTATTAAAAGAAAAGTTTAAAACTCACGGAACTATCCAGGCCTAACGTCAACAGCATCATGAAGAATATCAGCGCCCAGAAGGTAGACCCTGGCATTGTAGCTATAGCCGCTGGGTAGACCACGAACACCAGCCCCGGACCTTCAGTGGCCACCTCCTGGATGTCTCTGCCGGACGCGTGGGCCATGTAGCCGAGCACGCTGAAGATCACGAAGCCGGCAACGAACGACGTGCACGAGTTGATCACGCTGGTCAGCAGCGCGTCTCTGGAGGAGTGGTATATAAGTGGAAACTTCTTTAGGTAGAGCTTCTCTGATGGAGAAATTGACAAACTAGAGTAAGAGGTAGTGCCACATTGCATGCAGGTAGCTGAATTGGGACAGCACTACTGAGCAAGCACCCCTCTGTTGCACGTAAGCGGCCAAAAGTGATAGCTGTCGCGTTTGGAGCGGTGTGTCAGTAGCCGCTGGCCATGGCGGGAGGCGGAGAAAGGAGGGCAACGTGTTTGTTTCTCGTTTGCCCCCTTATATTATAAAATAGAGGCGCGTCACACAAAACGGACCTGCTTTTGAAAACGATTAGCCGTTTTTTAATACGGCGATTAACATATTCCGAATGCCACAGATACATTTTCTGTGATAGAACCATGAATGTAAATATGCTGCCTATATTAAGGTGGCGGGAGTGAAGATGTGTGGTTGTTGTAGTGGCATTAAGATAGGGAAAGCATTATGAGTTTGCGTCTTCAAATCTATGGGTGTCGTACTGCTCGCTTGCTCCATAATCTACAAACATACTACGTAGCACAGGAAACTAACAAGCTCGTAGCGTGCTACGCGGTGCTACAAGCGTGTGCTACGTTACTTGATATTTTTAAGTTTTTAGCAACCACATTCAAGGAAATGAAAATGAAAATGTTTTTATTCAAAATGGGATTATAAAAATTACTTTTCGAACGTCAAAGATTACATCTACTACCGCTTCAACAACGAGAAGAACCGGCGAAACAAACTCAGCGGGTCTCATGAAGCGATGAAATGTCTATAAATAAAGAAGTACAATACAACAATAATAATAATAATAATAATAATAGAAATAATAGTCGTACTTGTAAACATTATTATGATATTTGTTGTAGGACGCGTAAGCCAACAGCACTCCAAAGCCCGGGCCCAAGGAGAAGAAGACTTGAGTAGCCGCGTCCACCCACACCTGGAAAAATGTTTATTATTCAATATCTTCCGTTTAATTCACGATTTTTAACGAGAATACAAAAGTTTAATCTGTTTTAACAACTTCATTTTTTATTCAAAGTAGACTTTTTCGTAATTAGATTTCGTAGGTATATATTTTTTTATATATTTTCATCGTCAAACAAAAAAAGGTATTTTCGCGTGTTACTGAAAATGTGTGTCACCGTACCTGCGGTTTGGTGATAGCTTCAAAGTTGGGGCTGAGATAGTATTGTATGCCGGTCGCGGAGCCCGGCAACGTGATGCCGCGCACCAGCAGGATCAGCAGCACGGCGTACGGGAACAGCGCAGTGAACCACACCACCTGCAAACGTCAAAAACTACTAAAAAAGTGGATTTTTTATAATATATAGAGCAGAGGAGCAGTCAGTTTAATACCGACGTCCATAGTCATAAGCATAATTGTTATGCAAATGTGAAGCCTTCCTTAACAACTCTTCTCTATTAGGTCCACAGAAACTCACAAGTCACACAAACCGGCGGCATAGCTGTCAATTACATTGGCAGTCATGTGAGCGAGTGGCACCGACCCGGACGTGCCAGCCCGATTCGGCTGCAATGCTACTGGAGACCAGGATTCTAATTAAAAATCGGTACAGTTAACAAAAAAAAAGTTTTGTTACTTCTTTAAACGGTAGTTATCTATCTATATATATAAAACTCAAACGTGACATAGCCATCTATCAACGCACAGCCCAAACCACTGGACGGATCAAGCTGAAATTTGGCATCCAGGTAGATGTTACGACGTAGGCATCCGCTAAGAATAGGATTTTTAGTAATTCAACCCCTAAGGGGGTGAAATAGGGTGTTGAAGTTTAGATGGATTTCTTAGAAATTAAACGCGAGTGAAACCGCGGGGCACTGCTAGTAAAATATAAAATACTTTGCCAGACGTGCTGATGCCCTTCCACAGCGAGAAATAGCAGATGACGTAGACGGCGATCAGACACAGCGCCATGTCCCACTTGATGGCGCCCAGGTCGTGCAGGCCTTCGCTGTCGTGCAGCTCCAGGATGGCGCGGCTGAAGAATAAGTTTAGTTTTCTGGTACTTAAATTGTTTACAGTTTCTGATAACAAAACCAAGCATTCTGTTACATTTTTTAATGATATTATCCATATGAGGTATGAAAGTCAATTTATTGTCAAATACCGAGATCTTTGATTGTAGAAATTTTTGTAATTTTGTAGTTTTCAATATAATAATCCTGCTCTATAATATTATGTTTTTTCGAAAATGTTACAAAGTTACATTTAGTTTGATTCTGATACATTTCATTTATCTTACACCACGTCACGAGCCGATTTAAATCTGTTTGTAACTCACTGGCATCATTTTTACTTCTAACAATTTTTACACATTTTAAATCATCGGCATACATGAAAACAGTCGAGTGTAAGAAACAGGCTGGAGATGAGCGGTCTGCGGAATATATTATAGTGCCTAAGTGTTTGCACTCTCGATTTTCTCATTCCCTATTACGATACGGCGAAAATTTGACCATGACCGGAGAGAAATCAGGCGCAGGTCCGCAGGTTTATCGTGCTCTGCGAGACACGGGGGAGTAACATCCTGACTTCGGACTGTTATTAGGATTTGAAAAATTCTAATAATATTGTTCGTTTGGTCTTCAAAAACACAGTATTCGAACCCACGACCTAATGCCTGTGCACTGTGGTTTGAACATGCTCACTAAAATTACCAAAGATCAATTAGTGTAATATCCAATAAGCCAGGGACTGAATATTGTACTAGTACAAGATTACAGAGTACAACAGTCACAGGCCCGGTTTCACAGATTTTGGTTAGAAATAATTAATAAGAAATATTTGTTCCTTTTTTTTATGGTATAAGGCAAACGAGCAGTCGGAGCCACTTTCATGACTACCGACGCCCATAAACATCGGTACAGAAACTACACAGATCGCTGCCCTTCTTTCTCCTCCCACCGCCGTGGGCCACTGGCTACTTACACACCGCACGAAACGCGACAACACAGCTGTCACTTCACGCCGGTCTCATGTAAGCGAGAGGTACCTCCCCGGTCGTGCCGGCCCAATTCGGCTGCATGCATGCAGTGCGACACTACCTCTTCCTTAAAACTTGTTTTATATAACTATCACAAAAATTTTTGTGAAAGGTAGGAGTTGATTCAGATGAATAGCCGATGATGTGATGCTGCTGACGATGATGATGATGATAACAGCCAATTGACACTTTCATGGAACCGGCTATTAGTATTTAAATTACTATTAAGTAAGCAAATAGTCTTGCAATAAGGCAAACAAGCTAGCACCAATATAAAAAAAAAGTTAAAGTAAGTGTACATGTCCGTACTTACTTGAAATACTCCGAGGCCGCTGAAGTGTAATGAGTTTTTGCGGAGTTGAACGAAGAAAGGTTTTGACGCGTCGATTTGTTCATCCGCTCCCAGTTAGCCTCGAACTGAGAAAATAGACGCGTTGGAACCAAGTTCATATATTTTTTTTTTGGGCTAAGACAAAAGTTTTTACGACTTGTATCAAGAGGTTTAGTAGAGTAATCTCGCTTGCATGACACAGGCATAAAGTAACAGCTGTGCTGTCGCGTTTCGTGCGGCGTGTGGGTTTCAGGTGGCCCACATTAATTCTTAGGAGCTTAACAACTTTAAATAACACTTTTTTCTGTGATTCAACTATAAAATAAAGGTATTCGGTTATTTACTTTTATCTGCAGTAACTAAGTTCTTGCCAAATTTTATAATTGTAGGTCACGTCGAAGGTTTAGGTTTCTTTGATAGACTGACACCATAGGAAATTTATAAGGATTCCGATTTTTCTTTTAAGGCTTTCTGCTCGCTGTACATGCAATTTTTTTTTGTAGCTATAAGTAAATAGAGAGAGTGTCTGAACTAACATTATTATATTATTAGATCAAGCCATGTATCCCATTGTTGGGCAAAAGCCTCCCCCCATTTTTTCCATTTTTCTCTGTTCAAAGCTGCACGGCAATGAGGCAGGTATACGTCGAGTTCATCTCGCCATCTCCTTTTTGGTCCATTTTTGGTCATGAACTAACGTAATTTTGCAATGTGTGCGTTAAAACTCGAATGAGTTTTTGATTACACCTGATTTGTACAAAATTATAAGCTATTGCATAAGTGTTTAATTAAATAAAAAAAAATATTAGTCGAAATTTAAAATGGAATCTGACCGGTTGACAAGAGGGCGTGTTCCACTCGTTGTTGCAGTTGGTCCACGGCAGCATCGTGGTGAAGGAGGCGAAGAAGAAGCGCAGCGCCCACGCGATGATCACGTTGTAGTAGAAGTCCACGTAGAACGCTATCAGCACCACAGCGTACCCGATACCTTGAAAAAAAAACGGTTGCAAAGACTGCTGACTATACATTGTCCAGTGTACTCCATACCCGTGTTATATGAACAAAAAGGCATGATACCCAATTGAGGCGGCATAACCTGGTTGATATCTCTCGCTTACACGTTAAAAGATATTGCATTACAAGCGAATTGGGCGGACTCGCCAGGGTAGTTAACTCTCGCTTACACGATAGTGGCGAAAAGTGACAGCTGTGCTGCCCGTTACTAAAAAAACTGCTGCCATATGCCGCCGCTTTCCTTGAACTAAGTGAAGGAAGATGTCCAGTAACGGAGCCCTGAAGACAGACCACTATAATATTTAAATATTTCAATACAAAACAATTTGTAATTAAAAAATAAATAAATATAATAAATATCTGTGGACTTTACACACCACGTTAGCCTAGCCCCGTGCTAAGTACCGTGGGACTTGGGGGACTACGGGTACTAGACAACGGAAATATAATATGTTTTAAGAAATGTTTATATATTAAAGATTTTTATTATAGAAATACATATAATACATAGACAAATATGCATGACCGAGGCGGGATTCGAACCCGCGACCCCTGTTGCAACACACTTCGCTTATCCGAGCTCTTTACCGCTGCACCAGTCGGTAGTCAAAGAAACGGCTGCGTAGGAGGCAGAAGAGCTGTCGGATCACCTGATTGTTAGTGACTACTGTCTATAGTAGATAGTTAAACTAGATAGACCTAGACGTATATCTACTTTACTCCATATTAGTGTTTTTTAAACAAGAAATGATTCTTGTAGGCCTGTCGGCATCTCGATTGTAATTTATTAATTTAATAAACGTCACATTTTTTATACAGTGCCAAAAATTATTAGTGCTAGTAGGTCTATAACTAATCAAGAACACTAATGTCAATAAGGTCCTATTAATATACAAGGTATTTTAGAAATACGTTGAGTTAGTTTGTGATATATCACAATCATAAACTTACTCAGTGTATTTATAAAGTTATAAAGGCAATACCATAATATTTTTTATTTTTAGGGTTCCATATCTCAAAGAGAAAAAACGGAACCCTTACAGGATCGCTTTGTTGTCCGTCTGTCTGTACGTCTGTCAATACCTTTTTCCCTAAAACGCGTAAAGGGATTAAGCTAAAATTTTTATCAAATACGGAGATCAGTTACGTCTTGATGCCTTGAAAAAATCACACTTCTAAGTTAACGCTATAAAAAGTTATAGCCATTTATGCACACATTTTGTATGAAAACGCACTTTTTCGAAAATGTATAGGGTACTTCCCGTTGAGCTAGAATTCTGAAATTTGGCAAGAAGAACCTTACAGTATACATATAGCAATCAATCTGAAAATTGGTATATAAAATTTATATCACTGGAAAAATCATTACCAACTTATGCATGTAGTTCATTTCATACTAAATATATGCAAGCACCCGCATATATAAGTTTGTCAACTTGTCGCCGGGAAGTGTAATTTTCTCAACGTCTTTTGCTCATACCTCCCGTTCCTACGGAACCCTCGGTGTGCGAGTCCGGCTCGCACTTGGCCTGGTTTTTTTTATTATCATAATACATTTGAGATTTTAATATATTAGAGCTTATATTGGCGGTTGCCTGATCACATAGTTAGAAATAGAAAAAGAAAACACTTATTTAGGAACACACACACACAGCTATACACCTTTTCTTACTTAACCTATACATACACGAATTAAAGATCAACATACCTACACAAAAAAATTACTTTATAGATAAAAACAAACAAACAGTAATCCTACTAATATTATAAAGGCCAAAGTTTGTGAGAATGTTTGTTACTCTTTCACACAAAAACTACTGAACGGATTTTCATGAAACTTTACAGTAATATAGCTTTCATATCAGAATAATATAATAAGTTAAAAATTTATAGGGATTTTTTATAATCCGAAATCCACGCGGGCAAAGCCGCGGGCGGAAGCTAGTTAGATATAAACAGACATACACATTTCCACGTACACAGGAAAAAAATGCACAACGGCGTAATATGACTACCAAAAAGGTAAACTCAGATATCATTATGGTCACCTAAATTGACACTCCGAAGAAAAAAAATAGCTGAAAATTAACTACATTAATGCTGCGTTTAGAAAGTGAAGTGAACTCAGAGATAGGAGAATCGTGTTGCAGCAGCCGATCCATGTTCGAGCTCTAAAGAATCAACTACGGTTTACTTCTACTAAGTTAAGTATCTATATTATGTACAATGGAGAATAAGCAATGGACCCATATGTTATGTATATTAAACGATAAGTTACGATAGGTAGATACATAATATTTTACACTATATTATTTAAGAATTGTAACTGCATTTCTGTTTTTAAATAAAACGATTAATACTAAAATAAAATCGAATTGCATCAACTATTTTCATTTCAATATCATAACAATTTTTATAATGGAACAGAAGTCACAATGGACCGGTCAAATGTGAAAAAATATCCAGAAGCCGCGTTTCCACTCCATTACCGATTTTATTTCTCTCAAAAAATATTATATCTCCGAAGCCACTCAGTGGAGGACGTGACGATCCGGCGAAAATAAAATCACCGGGCATAAGTCTCGCAGATCTACAGCCTTTTGAGTACGGGGCGAGCACTTAAGAGCCGGGGAACGGTGTCAATTGTGGATGTTAAGTGCGATCCTTCGCGTACTTTATTTTATTAAAAAGCTTATTCCAAATGGAGTAAGTCTGGAATTTATTGGTTACTTTATAGTGGCGTCTAGTGTTCTTTAGTTGAGCAAAGCTTTATCAGATATTCTTTCTTAGTCCGCGTCGACTTCGTAGCAGCCGGGCTGTGGATAATCGGATTGCAATCGGAGTAGCGTTTATTTTCATTAACTCTTAATAAGTATTGACTGATAATTTTTTGCATAAAACTAGGAGCACCATGCTGTTTTACCCGTATATCCCCCGTACTCTACAGCGTGATGTTACATGCCTTTCTCGATAAATACACTATCTAACATTGAAATAATTTTTCAATTCGGACCAGATATTATCTCTTTCAACCAAACAAACTTTTCAGCTTCAGTAAATTAAACACACACACAATTTTAAACATGTTGGTGAAAACACAACTACAAAAAACCTGTTACCTAGATTGATATCTAGAAATTAAACAAATTAAAGGTAAAAAATATAATAATAATGTTATTCTAATGTATAATAATAATTTTTTATACCTACCTTTAAACAGCGGGACGATTCTCCCCCAGCAGGTTATGGCTCCCTTGCGATGGAACTGTCCCAGGGCCAGCTCCATGTAGAACAACGGTATTCCTCCCACCACCAGCATGATGCAGTACGGCACCAGAAATGCTCCTGCGGAAAAAGCCAAAGTGAAGTTTTTGACAAACTTTGGAAAAATTAAAGCCCAGTAGCCTGAAAGGGCCGATGTAACTAAAATTCTGAAAAAATGCCCAATGCGATTGTAAATTATTGTCCTATAATTCTTTATACATTTTGAGATTTTTTATCAGAAGAGAAGAAGTTATGTAATAAAAGCGAGAGGCCTTAAATTAAACCACATACTTACTACACACATTACATACACTATATTTATAGTTAATCGGTCCTTACAGTTAATCCGAAAATATTATATATAATACTTTTTTCAAACAAGTTAAATAGCGAAAAAATGTGATCATGCTTTGTATCGGGCGGCTACAGCGAACAGCAGCCTCACACAGTGCGACCCCGGCATCCTATACTCGCGATCATGTGACAATACAGCGTGTACGAAGTGAGAAAAAACTTTAAAAAATTCCTGTGGCTGATTTGTTGCTCCGATTAATCTGATTTTGTTGTGTAGCCTGGAAATGATAAACTAAATATATGATTTCATTTAACGCCTCACGCTTTTATCAACCTTGTATAAATGTAATTATTTTTTTATTAAATAGGGGGGCATACGAGCAGTCGCAGCCATTTTCATGACTACCGAAGCCCATAGAAATCGGCATAGAGGCTACAGATGCGCTGCCCTCTTTTCTACTCCCACTCCCATGGGCCACCGGCTACTTTCACACCGCAAAAAAGGAGATAGCACTGATGTCACTTTATCCGGTCTCGTGTAAGCGAGAGATACTTCTCCGGTTCTGCCGGCCCAATTCGGCTGAGTACAAGCATACACTGTGGCATTATCTAAAAAACTAATATTTAACTTCGATTAGCTTTTTACTGTTTTTTGCAACAAAGAATTTTATTGTAATAGAATTTTACAGATCTCTTTTAGAAAAGAAAACAAATTTCAAACACTAACATGCCAACAATTTATGCCATTAGTTCCACACTGACGTGAGAAGAACCAGCGAAACAAAAAACTAGAATGAATGTTGAAATAATTGTGCAAAAGAGTCAGTATTAACATTGGTATGAATATCAACATTGCAATATAAGCCTTAGGGTGCTTACATAGAGAAACAGGTACGGTAGACCTGTACGGGTGGGTACCGGTAATATTGCGATTTTGTCGATACATTGCAATATTATTGATATTAATATTACAATATTACCGGTACCGACCCGTACAGGTTTTGTTGGTACCGGAAAACTGTTTCTCTATGGAAGCATCCTTATTAGACAATAAAAGCCCGCTAATAGGCGGGTATATTATATTGTATAGGAAACAAAATAGAGAACAACAACAAAAACATAGGAAATATCTATTTCGATGGGAAATATAGAAACATAACACCGGGGTGTAGATTTTAAACTATCAACTTATCCTCAAAGAAATCAGAGGTCTGTACCAATTGTCCATTAGGCTATTCTCAAAAATGGCCGGAGTATATGGCTAAGTGATAAAAAGTAATTATCGATCCACTTCCACTCTGCTTCCTCCGTAGAACATCTCAGGTCGGCAGCTACGCAGTAATTTCATATCGACTCCGTGGGGCGAGCAAATTGTGTGGTAATTGGCCTTTTAAGTCTCTCGCCTGCTTAGAGCGCGCTTTTATGTGAATATCTGACAGGGGGAAAAGTTTCGGCTGCCGTCACGAGTTGAACTTAAGTTGTCTATGGATGAGTAGAATCCCAATAGTGTATGATTTTAATTTTAATTTCTATAATAACTTATTAATAACATATAACTATCTCAAAAACAAAATAACAAATATTATATTTCATCATTGAATTAATCAACTTATCAATTTTAAAAATGAAGATGTTTAAAATAATATATGTCTCGTGTGGTGCTAGTGGTATATTTTGAGTCATGTTTGATGTAATGTAACGCAAGCAAACAAACTTACCTGTATATTTGCACTCACATCAAGCATTTTTCAAAATTATTTAGACGGATTAATATTTTTTAAAGTCAGTTTGATTTTTTATTCAAATTTAATTTCTTGAAGTTATAAAATATTTTATTATGTTTAAGTTGTTTATAAATCAGTGTTATTTATTATTTGTTGCGCTTTTGACTTTTTCCGGCACTAGGTTTGATTTTTTTAAATTGAATTTCTTAAGGTTTAATTATTTAATTGTCTTTATTATCAGATCTTCAAACATTTCTTATATTCTTTTTATAATTGCGTTTTATTCTAAACTATAAAAAACATACACAGCACACTTAAGGCCATTTATTCGATATATTGTTTAAGCCAGTAGGGACAAACATCTACGAACTCACTACAGTACATTCTGTAGGGCTATTTTAGATTATTGACGTAAATAATGGAGGCGATGAAGACGTAATAAAAGTTGAATGAGCCGAGCCCAATTGTTAAATGAGGGCCATCCGTCGGACGCGCTAAATAGTAATCACGAGATGTTTCCAAGAATGCGTAGTTCGTCGTGTACGCGTACTCCGTTAATGTTTGTTGAAGTGTTTTGCTTATAGAATGTCCGAATTAGCCTTAGTCGAATTTCGGCTACAACGATCATATCTGTAGATATAGCTAGGCCATCTGGGCGTTTTATAGAACTGACGTAACGTAACGAATGTAAGTGAATGCGCTAGACACAAGTGCATTCGCTGTTCCATATTTCTCCTATTACGACGAGAGGGTAGTCCGATTCTCGACGGCTCTACGTGCTCTCCGAGGCACGGGAGTGTATACCAGCAACTTCCTGACTTCGGCCTGTTATTAGAAATCGATAAATCCTTATTATTTTTGGTCCTACCCTGGTCCTCTCGATGTTATTGAATATGCTTACCGCTAGACCACGACGCATTCAATATACAGTATGGGGATGGCAAAAGTTGCCCTCCTTCCTCCTCCTCCCTCTCTGAGTCACCGGCTACTTACTCGCCGTGCTAAGCGCGACAGCACAGCTGTCACTTTACGCCGGTATCGTGTGCGAGAGGTACCTCCCGGCCCAGCCAATTCGGCTACATGCATGCAGCTCACCACCTCTTACTAAAATGGAAGCGGTCTGTGGACTCGTATTAAAAAAAATATGTCAAAGGTTCAAAACTTGTTGAAATAGGTTCCACGGCTCGCTACACTCGAATACGATGATAAATCTTATTGTAAGCCTTATTGTGGCCGATAATACGAGC